>WWET01003083.1:78964-91116 GCA_011038615.1 Limnodynastes dumerilii | reverse complement strand
AATCTATATCTATCCTAAGCGGTGGGACATCCCTAACATGAGCTTGGCTCTTAGCCAAGTTGAGTAATTTAAATTAATTTGCATAATATGTGTTGCCCTTCATTAACCCCCCCTCTCCCCTCTCTACGATACCATCATTCATATTCAACCTATGTTTGGTGTTGAGAGAGTAAGCTGATCAGGCTGCGTCCTGATTGTAGTGATGAGCAGTATGTTGGATGATACAGAATTGACCTTGTATTAGTAGCGGCCCCTGATAATAATGATGTATGTAAAACGGTATGTTTAAATATATGACTTGGCGGCAATATGCGGTAGGGTGCATGTAGCAGTGCCTGGGGAAGGGGGTGGTTTATGTTTGTTTTTGTATGTATGTTTTGTTGTATGTCTTGAAAAATCAATAAAAAGACTATTGAATTAAAAAAAAAAAAGATACTATGCATGCGCATTATCAAATATCGGGGAACTCCGGATGTATAAGCAATACGTCCGGTGGAGTGAATCCAGCTCTTAATTTTTTTAAGTCTGGATCCAGCCCTATATGGCTAGACTTTCCTTTTGTGTATTACAATGAAGATATTAACTCAGATTTCAGCTTGTACTTTAGCCCACATTAGTAAGGTTAGTAAGATAAAGATCAAGCAGCAGATTTTTTGTAGATGGTAATTCTATTCTTATATTGCTGTTCTTCTGCTGCACCATGCTTTACTACAGCTTCTAAATGCAGTTATGTCCTGTACTGTAACAATAGAGCCAGTATACTGCTTTTGTATAATGGTCAA
The DNA here is from genome assembly GCA_011038615.1 of Limnodynastes dumerilii. Lineage (NCBI taxonomy): Eukaryota > Metazoa > Chordata > Amphibia > Anura > Limnodynastidae > Limnodynastes > Limnodynastes dumerilii. The sequence goes on along the minus strand of WWET01003083.1, from coordinate 90,334 downwards.
GAACTAAAACTATTGGTTCCTGGCCACTGGATACCTCGCTGTGTAGGGGAAATGAAATCCTCACACCACCACCACCTCCTTCCTGGCTTTCCCTAGAATCTAGAGAAGGTGGCGTAGATCATTAGTGACTCTATTCTCTGGGGCTATGTTAAAGCAGCATATCTACACCTTGGCAAAACCATATTGAACAGCAGGGGGAGGCAAATGTAAAATGAGCAGCCAGAATGAGTTCAGAGACGGTGTTTGTAGCTTATATCTAAGTGAGAGTAAAAAATTTGTAAGCTAAACCAACTGATATTTAGAATATGTAGAAATAAAAACCTTAGTTTGCACCCTTCACATTATAATATGGTTTGCACCTTTTGTGCAGTTACTCCTTATGAAGGACATAAAGTGTTTATGAATTCTTTATCAACACACAACTTCCACATAGTTTTGAGACCTTCACAATATCATGTAAACAGAATTGTAGAGGATGTTTTTCCCTTGGCTTTTCCATGCTTTGTGAATCTTGTCAGGAGTCGTGGCAAGTTGTTGGCACCGCAAGTCCTCTACTAAGCTCCTACACAATGTTTGTGTTACTGAGCACATGTGTTATGGCATGTCCATTATATACTTATAAGTTATGGATTCCATTCTGTTATTAATGTGCACAATACCGTATCTTATATATCAGCGATGCTGTTCTTTATATATTCTATTTCTGTGTATAATAAAGGAAAATGTTTATCTGGCGTGACGCTTCTTTGCGTTTTATTCACATTGCACATGTACAGAACTGAGGATCAGGCAGCTGCAGCCTTTTCAGATTATAGTGCAACCCTAGTGTCAGAAGGATGCGTTCTGAGGGATGTAGTGAGGGAGGGGAGGGATGTAGCAACGGTACAGTAAGGGCGTGCCAAGGCAAGTGCACCCGAACCTGGTCAGAACACAGAGGTAATAATGTTCTGTTTATGTAGGTCATGTCCAAGTAAGGGGGCACACAATAAAGACCTATTACATCCACTTTCATATAAAGAGCATCTGGAAAATCGTATATAAAAAGTCTTGAAATCATACATCATATATGCATAGATGCAGTGCATGCCCAATGCTATTCTCCTAGAACTGACATGTAATGTTTTTTCCCTCCTAGGAAACCTCATATGAATTCAATATCAATCCAGACAAGGTCCTGGTTAAGGGGAACTGCACTAATAGTTCAGCAATTCTGGTACTTTCTTCTGATATAGTGGAGCTCTCGTTTACCTTCAAATTGGTAAGTTTAAATTTTTTATTTTTATTTTTTTCTATTAGCTTTGGAACATTTCCTACTATCTTTTATTTATTTTTTTTCTAATGCATTTTAATAAGTTAAACTTAACGTGAGCATACCAATTTATATACACATACTGGGCCCTATCCAGACTTAATAACACAAGGGGAATGCGCAAGGCGCTTGTATAAGTCCCTTTGTGTGTCCGGGCAGCCTAAGATGGCTGCCATTCTTCATTTTGAATGTACTTTTATGCAAGCATGTAATTAATACTGTGTAAAACTAGACATTCGAGGCCAAGACATGCCAATAAGGCAGCTTGGTGGGAGCAGGAGGTATGTGACAATAACATGTAATGCTAGTTTATACTGCACATATGTGGAATGTAGAAATTAGTGGCAGAAGTAGTACCAATTAACTTGCTTAAAACATGATTATAGCCTAATAAGGTATGGAGTTCCGGCTCTGTTGTTGTCTGGGTATAAAGTACTGGGCACAAGGTCTGCTCTCCCGTCTGAATGATTGAATGCAGAAGTGCCCGCTAACCTTCTCCAGCTAGACAACAATTGAGATTGGGGCTCCTGAAAACCTGTTGATCATTATCAAGCAATAAGCCGGAGCAAAGTATTATTCATGTACTTTGCTTAATTCTTTATTAAATACTGTAATTGGTTAAGAATTCTCTTGTGTTGTCTCCTTTAACTCCTAGTATTTAAATAACCCTCAAGTTGCACCAGGAACACCTTGCAAGTAACCTCTGCCCATGCTTGTGGCATCAGATATCTGATCCGTACATCAGGGTGGTTCATGCAATCCACATGCCTAAATCCCGCAATGGGGGCAGGAATAGGCGTGCATAATAGGTGCATGGGGCAGTGTTTAGGAGTTCAGTGTAGATCTTTGTGCATACGGACATAGATCCACATGAAAAACATAAGGCTGCTCTATAGACGCAGAAGCATCTATAACTATGCACGACAGAGGAGTTCAGTCCCCTCTTTCGGGTGTAGTTCCGGACCTCCCTGCTTACGCAGATGAAATTTCTGATGAATCTGTGTGCTACACAAAATACAATGTGTAATAATGTAGACCAGGCTTAATTTTTTGCCAAGTGATACATGAAGGAAACGGTCAACTGGAAATGAAAGGATGTGCATGTAAAATATGTGTATATTTAAGTCAGAACATCATAGTCCTGTTGAATGATCTGCTAATAATACTGTGGGAACTGTGTTCGTTGCAATGTGTGCAGGACTTCATGGTTTTGGAAGGCAGCCTGTAGTTTAATGTTTCCTTCCCTTTGTTTTTCAGAATGCCACTGCAAGCAACTTTTACCTTGGCGAGGTTCATGCTAATACCACTCTCCCTGATGCCAAAGGTAATTTTACTTATATATTATATCTTTATGTATACACATTCTCTTAACACTCTTTATGATTCTGTATTTTTTTTCCCCCCACAGATCCCTTATTTAATGCGGGAAATAGCAGCCTATCATACCTGCAGACAACCGCACATAAGTCCTACAAATGCAACTCTAAGCAGACTCTTCAGATTACACAAAACTTTTCCATTCACACCTATGACCTTCAAGTCCAGGCCTTTGATATTGATAAAAACAAATTTGGGCCCGGTAAGAAATTTATGTGATTGTTTTGGTTGTTCATATAGATAAATGTATATGTATGCTTACTCTTAAAGCCATTTTTAATAATTTCATTATAACATGATGCATTTAAAATAGTTTTATTTAAGTATGAAAAAGTAAATCAGCTTTGTCATTTCTGTCTGTTGGAATTTGCCTGCTGTAATCTGTCAGTTGAATTTGAATGGGTATTTTTCCCCAAATAGGACTTTTAAACAATAAAAAAAAAAAAAAAATTAATTCCAAGACCATTTACTCCCAAGGGGTTTTTTCCTTCAAAGAGAAAAAATAAAATTAAGTCCCTGAGGTGCAATATACCAATCACATGTAACTGTATTGTATAACGTAACAATACTGCCAATTCAGGGAGCAATACCAATCACATGTAACTGTATTTTATAACGTAACTACACTGTCAAGTCAGGGAGCAAATAGAGTTCTACCTCAAATTAAATGAATTGAAACAACAAGGAACTTCAGTCCAAATACACTCAAAGTACCAGACACTACAGCGTGAACTGCCATCATATAGACATTGATTGATTGATTTAAAAGTTGGCTTGTCCATAGCACTAGTTTTGATCTGCTTGTCTAGGTAGGTGAGTGTGTAAAAGTGCTTTTGGGCTCAACACATTTTGCGGTTCCTCTGACCACTTTGTCAGGAACAAATAATGAATAAAATAAAAGCGCAGTAGATGATTGTTTTGTTTTCAACTCATAGAATGTTGTACAGTGGGTCCCAGCTATATCAGACATAAGAAAGCTCCATGTAACAGACTGTTGAACAATGCCACTATGTGGTCAAAATGTATAGTAAAATAGTGATGTCGTAATTACAGTAAATGTATATTTTATGTAATGTATGGCATAACAATGTGATGTTTAGAAAGATATTCAAAATCTATTTGTTGTGTCTCCTAGCCGTGGAATGTTCAGAAGATCAGAATGGCATGTTGGTACCTATTGTAGTCGGGGCATGTCTCGCTGGACTGGTTTTGATTGTGCTGATTGCTTATCTTATTGGAAGAAAGAGAAGTCATGCTGGATATCAAACAATATAACTGATGTCTTTTCTCTCCCTCATCTAAATTTACCACTAGCTCAACACAAATGCAGTGAGCCAACCTTTTGGAATAGGGAAATGTATTTGTGTAGGCATAATTTCATGCTTCTTCACCAGATGCTCTTCTGACTTAATGTGACCTGGCATATAAAAGCATATATTGACTATGCACTGAAGATCTGTTCTTGAAATTACAAGTCTCCATTTGTTTTGTTTAGGGCTGGGCTTTTTCTTAGCAGACTGGGAGAAACAAAAGTGCTTTTACACTAAAAAAACAAACAAACAACAAAATGGCGTTCTTGCATTTGAGTGCACTATTTTTGCATAGCTATTTAGTAACTATCTTCTTACTTAAGTTCAAAGGGAAATTGTTCTATACAGCAACAGATACAGATAAGTATTGCAAATCTTTCTGCACTTGTGATTAAAAAAACTGATATTACTTATCTATCTAAACGTAATAACTTCTAGTGTTTTTTGTTTGGGGTACAGTGAATATACATTTCTCATTTAGCTAGAAACAAAAAGTAAATTCTGTGCTCTAGCAGGGCATTAATAATGCACTATTTCTTGTTTGCTGTTCTGGATGCTCTGCTTTTTCAGAGCTATTACTTTTCTAAATAAAATGGGTGTTTTTTTTGTTTTTTTTCCCCACAGCATATTGTCTTTAGTTTGAACTTACTGAGCTGGATGATCTTTTTCTGCACGTGTACAGTATAGATATGTTTGTATATGCGGATCGCCTAGCTTGATGCCTGATTTGGGTTGTACACTTCCAGAAATGTTTCTGCATTGTCTTAACAATAAAATAATTTTGTTTTCTTTTATATGTGTTTGTCATGTCTTGTGCTACGTGAGAATTCTGCACACATCTCCTTCCCAATGGCAAATATCTGTTTAAGAAGCTTTAGTATGGGAAGTTATTTAAAATCCTTATTTGGCTAAAGAATCTTGGTTGGTGAACATAGAATAGCAAATCTTTATTAGACAATGCGTGGCATACATAAACAGCACGGTTGGATTTAGATTTAAGAACATTACCCTGACTTCCACAAGATGTGCATGCCAGATGTTACACAAAAGCTCTCCAGGCGTGCAGATCATAGTTCCTTATGCCTGGAGATTTGTCTGACAGGGAATCCTAAACTCCATAAGGTGGGTGGGGCATGTTAATTTTACAGTGGGGGTTGGGTTTATTAGTTCTGTGCAGATCAGCTATCATACGGACTGCTAAGACATATGGATATCTGGATATTTTTCTTAACGAGTATATACATGAGTGAATTTGACCCAACCAGACAAAACAGACTTCCAATAGAAATTGCCAATCCCTGCTAATACTTTGCTCAGAAATCGCATATTTTTTCCTGTATGCTTTATTATTTTTAAAATGGACTGTGTTAATTTTATTGTGCAATCATTGACCAACATTATTATACTTCTCATAGCACTAGACCGGAAGTCTGCCTTAAAATGAATGTTCTTTGAGCGCCTATTGCCACCTGCTGGTGAATGTGGTCATCACTTGTACTGTGAGGTACTTCAGATAGTGGGGGAATGTTTACTTGGAAATCTGTGTAGCGAACCACATCATATTGCTATTATAAATAGCAACAGGACATCTAGAAGTGACCTGGTTCTCCATGCTGGGACCGTCCCAAAGTCCTGCCTCCTGCCTGGGAGAGACTGCTTTTAGTCAACAGACGCTGTGATAAACTCTAAAAACATTACTTCTATGAACTTTCTAAGCTGGAAATTGACTTGTACATAGAAAAAGAATCCCATCGGTGATAATAAACCTTAGCTTTTTGCCTCTGTTGCACCTCTATTATTATTGTACCATTTACTATGATTTATTTTTGCTTAACAACTTCCATAACCTGATATTTTGAGCAAGTCTGGTATAAAATGTTGACCATCAAAAAAAATGTTGACAGTTAAGTATTATGTTAGTATTTGTTTATAACATCTTTAAACTTAATATAATGGAGACTGCTTGTAGAATTTCAGCAATGTAATATATATGTAATACTAATAGAATACTCAACTGTCGACATAACTGGCAAGGTTTTGAGCTTTCTATTAATGTCTTAATGACTGAAACTATTATTTAACATGCTGCACCATTAAATCTTTTATATAATGCATTGCATGCACATCAGTGTGTTTGGAGAGATTAAGTAATGTTTTAATGCACTCCACTTATACAGTAGCATGTATAGACACATTCATTTTAAATTCCCTCATATTTCTCATTATTAAGCAAGTGGTATTTGTTCTAACTAGAATTCCTGGCTTAGTTAAATTAGCCCCATTAATGAAAAGAACACAAAAAGAATGGTTACAAAAATAATGCAATAGTATTTGTGTCCCCTTATAGTGCATTTCTGCATCACCTCTGTACTGATCACAGTTTTGTGGTGGAAGGTTTTCAACTGCGCACGTGCATTTCCTTTATGGCTCTCAATTCCCTGGATCCATGCAGGAAGCATTTTCAATGGTGTAACAGTGGTATTTGGATGAGTTGTTGATTAAGTAGGAGGTTGGAGGTATGTATATAGTGCAGTGAGGACTTCTTAAGCGCCCTTTATATTGCAGGTTTTTAAGTTTTCTTCATTTATGTCTGCACGGCAGGAAAACTTAAGGTAGGGGTCTGTTCTTGGAATTTCTTTTGAAGCTGGTAAGTGGCCTCCCTTTACCTTCAGGGAGGTATAGAGACAGCTGGGATTTGGAATTGTAAGCCTGGATCTGGTGCATGGACCGGATTTTCAATTCCGCTAAGACCTTTGTAGAGGAGTTATGCAATTGTGATCCAACATATTGTACGTGCTAGGGGCAAACACAGTGCGAGTCTCCGCTGCGATGTTAGATTGCGAAATAGGGACAGCCGAAAGTGTTTCTATAAAAAAAACCACAGCGATTTTCCTTTGAAAAATCACTGTCTCTTTATGTTCCAAAAATAAATCACAAGCGCAGCATGTTTGGAATGCTTAGCATGGCTGCGCTGATAGAACTACAAGGCTCAGCATGTTAAGCCTTTTAAGCATGCTGCGCTGTATCCGGTTCCCAAAAAAGAAAGTGTGAAAAAAAAAAAACGTACATAAATGTGTGCCTAAAATATACATTTACAATGCATAATATTGCCCCCTACTCTGTAAAATTACCACAGGTGGCCACACTGTGTTGTAATAAATGTGTTTTAAACTAAAGTGTGATGCATTAAGTCAATAAAAATATTTCAGACTCCCTGTTTAGCGGTCATCATTCTTGGGAAGAGTTGCTTGTAGTTTTTTCTTTCTTTGCAGTTAATCTTCTCCAGTTGCTTGAAGAATCTTGTCCGCTTGCTTGAAGATGATGATCCGGTCCTTCCTTCAAATTTTCGGCCTCTTCTGGCACTTGCCCCGATGACCGGCTCCTTCCTCTTCTTTAGTGCCGCTTCTAATGACCGTTCGGATACTAGAGGACACCCTTTTATACAAATTATGATGTCAAACGCTAGAGCGCTCACTAAAGCCCCCTATTGTAAATTGTCATATTTTCTATAAAAGGGTGCCCTCTACTGACCGAACGTTCATTAGTAGTGGCGCTGAAAAAGAGGACAGAGCCTGTCATCGGTGCAAGTGCCAGAAGAGGCCAAAGAACAGAAGGAAGGACCAATCACCTTTATTGAATATGGCAACTTGTTTATTTTCTATGGAAAACATCTGGACGATTTCTGTCCAGCGATGTTTGCCGGGTCGACTTTGCAAAAGGCTAAAGTCCTGGGACTTTGCCTTTAGTGAATACAGTAATGGCATAATCGCCAGCAAAGTCCTGGGAGTTTGGTCCCTTTTTTTTTTTTTTTTTGCAAAATCGACTTTAGTAAATATACTACTTAGAGTGAAGATGAAACAGTCTGAGAGACTAAATTACTGATGAGAACATAGTTAGGTGCCCTGGAGATATCTTGATGGGCTGTCACGTGGACAGGACCATGTTTAAAAATAAATAAATAAAAAGCCTGCAACTGACTTATTCCTTACTCCTATAATATCAGGTTAAAAAAACTTAGTTAGGCTGCCCCCACGCATGCTTCCAGCACGGTTGTTAAGTACATAACACTAATAGATGACTTCTGTTCAAAATAGAATAAATATTTTATTGTAATTGTTTTACCAGTAGCAATTTTTATTTCAAACAATATTTTCTTTACAAGAGATCACAAAAAAGGTCAGTTGATCGCATCTACAAATTTCTAAGTACAGTACAGTTTAAAGTCCTTACGGTCCATAGCCTGTGCTATCAGTTGGCTTTCCCTGTTAACTGCAGCAGGCATGGCCGAGTTGTTCAGTGCAATAATTACATTAAAGGAATGTGTCTGTCACAGTTGCCAGTTTTCCATTATTCCTGAGTCAGTAGTTGTGAGCGGTGTTTGTCCCGTAGTTTATTTATTGTGGTTCGTGATAAACTTCCAGGGTCAGTAAAGATTTTCTGCAAAAGACCAAAAAGGGAAAAATTATATAATGTCTTAATATTGCGCACGCATTTGGCAGCATTTAGTATAATTACAATACCTGCATAAACAGATGACACTCTGTTACAAGCTGTCCTTTTGTTATTGCCTTGAACTTATCACACACATCTGGGAAATTTTTGGCTTCCAATATGAAAGCTTGGTACTGCTTTATTAGTGTTAAGGCCACACGAAAAATTATTTTTGATCCCTCGTAGAATAAACAGTCCCATATTCGTAATACAGTCTGAAAATCAAAAACATTGGTTATGAGAAATATTGTGAAACTATATCTAGATTAGCAAGATTCAACTACCTACAAAGATAGAAGTGATGCAATCATTATGTTGGTAAAAAAAAATCCAGCATTTAGGTATAAGGTTTCAAAGCACTGTACAATAGCGTTAATTTTCAAAATATTAATTTAAATTTATTAAAGAAAAAAAAAACTGCAAAAGGGCAGAGGCAGAAATATTTCAGCCTCTATCTCTACTTTGCATTGTCATTGATCCATGTTTTTACGGGGGGGCTGGAAGTGGAACCAAATAAGATCTCTGGACTGGATCCAGACCCTGCACATTTTCCGAGTGTGTGGGGTTCTGTTAGTCTGCACAAGAGAGGAGAGAGAACTCCTTGGGCCTGATCCAGAGATACGACCGCAATCGCCCGCGAGCGTACGCCCGGGCGTAAAAACTTTCACGCCCATAACACTCCCATTGATTGTACCTGCCTACGGCGGCTGAACCCTACCCTAAGATTTTCCAGCGTACGTGCGAATTTTCGTACTGATACGCTGGTCGTACTGGGCTTAGCACGGCCATACTGTACAATTTAAATGGCTATCCCCGCCTCTGTGTTGTAACTCCAGCGTCCAGACTCTCGTCGTAAAAAACGCACGCCCCTTGAGCGAAAAATACGCTGAACATTCGCTCGCTGTACGCTCATGTCCTTCGGTCGACCGGAAGTTGTCATACTGCACATGCGTAGTGCGTTTTTTCACGAATTTTCGCATATGATGGGCGTACGCTCGCTTGTGGTCGTAGCTCTGGATCAGGCCCCTTGTCACTCTCGTTAATAACAAGTGTGACTTATGCTCCCATAAGGCAGCCTTAAGTCACACTTGCGGGTCTGCTCATAAGTGGGTTGCAACACCCACACTTTAGCAGGCAGAGGGGAAGCACAGCCCCTTTGTATGTAAATGCCATCATATGGAACTCCTACTGCTTGTCTCTTGGTGTTTTTCTTCACCAGATGATTCAGCCCTTTTACCTGTGAAATTTATTTGTGGATAATAGGATTGTTTCAGCTTCTACCATTGAGGAAAAAACGGTCACAGAACCTAAGGAAAGCCAGTGTAGTCATTTTTTTTTTTTGTTTTGTTATATTACCCTATGTTTAGGCTATTAGTTTCTAAGCTAGTGTTTGTCTGTGGGTCAGAAAACAGTAAGTGGATACTTTAAGGAAAAATCTAAGAAGCAGAAGGTGGCAAAATGCGCTTTGTATGATGGATCTTTACCAGTTGATATTACTGGGACCATTTGCTCTAATTGTACCGTCAAGCAACAACAGACTTCTACACAAACGTCAAAGGCAAAAGATTTTCGTGTCCTAATTCATCCAGGACATTATCGCTGATGAGTGGAATTAACAAGATTAAAAATAATAATAATAATAATAATAATAATAAAATGGCTTGTTTATACCCTTTTTACAGTGGAAGCAAGGCTGAAATGGGAGGAACCTCCCAAGGTTGATGCAATTATATCCTGTATATCCAAGCAGACATCACTGCCTTTAAAGCATGTGAGAGATTTCAAAGATGGCATGGAAAGGAAGATGGAGGTAAATTTAAAGACACTGTTGTGTGCAACAGTAAGACCAGCAATTTCTACTGCTCTAAGCTCCAGATTGCTCTGTGTCTGGGGTAACAAGCTTGGTGTAAATTATTGAAGACTGTTTAGGACATGGTTGGTGATCTAATTTCTCTGCAAGGCCACTATGGGCTCAGTAGAATGATCCAATCACTATGGCTCAGCCGGACCTTTGCAAGCTGAAGTGAGGGAAGCAAGGCTGTATAGCCAGGTTGGTCATCCATGAGAAGATTCCAGATGGGTACTTTGTGTCAAAATTCTCGTGTCTTTAGGGGAATAAAGACCAGACATTTTTTGTCCATTTACACAATGACGCCAGATGTCGGAACCCTCTCCCACAGCTGGCAGTGGGAGGGAGATTAGCAGAATTTTACAGCCAGTGGATATAGTCCACCTCAAACAGGTGGATGCTACAGACTATAAAACAGGGTTATGCCTTGGAGTTCAAAGCAAAGCCGTCCTATCAAACCTCCCTAGAGGTTGGAAGAACAGCAGGTATTAAAAGAACAGTCTGATGAACTGGAGATTCGCCATCTTGTAATCCATCCTGTGAGGGCTGAGAGTGAGTCTGTTCCGGCCTCCCTGAAGCATAGGGGATAGCTGCTGTTTGGATAGCTGCCTCATCATCTACATAAAACATCCTTGGTGAATATATAGTTGAGACTGGCCAGACTGAATTTTTCGCATTACAATCTATGCTTGCTGCCTCATCATTTACATAAAACATCCTTGGTTGATATATAGCGGAGATTGCTCAGATTGAATTTATAGCATTACAGTCTATGCTAGCTGCCTCATCATTTACATAAAACAGTCCTGAGTGGATATATAGCAGAGACTGACCAGAATGAATACGTAGCATCGCAGTCTATGCTAGCTGCCTCATCATTTACAGTTCTACAGTTTACCCAGCAGGAACCTATATTTGTCAACGCTCCAGCACTACTACACTAAGTTATAAAACTTTTGAAAGCAGCCGCTGTGTCATTTACAGTAATACAGTCATCTGCTGCATATATTAATTTGAGACTCACACAGCAGGAA
>WWET01003083.1:40634-61663 GCA_011038615.1 Limnodynastes dumerilii | reverse complement strand
AAACGGCATACCCCCCCATTCATAAAAAAAAAAAAAAAAAAAAAGTAGAAAAAAGGTACATTTCCTCTTATTTTAAAACCCTGGATACATTTCCATTTCATATTTGGTACAAACATTAAACATACCAGGCAAAATGTGTCCAATGAGAGCATCTAACAGCCAAAAGGCTTTTTCTTCATCCTTAGTAACAAGAATTAGGTATCCAGTGATAAAATTCATACCCTGCAATGAAAGATATGATTCTGAATTTCAAAATCACAAACTAAAACCAGTTTGACTAAACTATTCATGTCACTGTTAAAATCTATTTAACTATTCACTCATGATAATCATATACTTCAAAGTTCTGGATTGTTACTTAGTGGTATATATAATGTAGCTTCTAAGAGTAAAGGTGATGCTGTGGTATGGTTTCCTATAGCAACTAATGGGTTTCTCTGCATACAGTAGTTTATCTACCTAATTCTAGAAAATCAGAGCCAACATCTGCACCTTCTTCTAGAAGCGTCATTAAATATACCCCTCAGTCTCTGTCTTTTTAATTACAATAAAAGATAACATTTTTTTTAAAAGTAATACGTAAAACAACGAAATACTAAAATAGAAAAGTTAAAGTAAATCTAATAGGCATTAAAATTAAAAACTGGAGAAAAGGGGGTAGTACTATCTAAAACTAGAATTATTTAACAAATTGAAGAGGAGGATGCCAGGGATAATTATTTAAAATCCTTTGTGCAGAATGGGAATCCGCTACTATTACAGTAGCCAGTGAGCGCTTAGGACACATCTTCAGCAATCAGATACCCCATCTTCACTACCGGGTGGATATATTTTGATGCGGTTTAGTCAATTGTGTTTTTAAGTATATTATGTTGACTTCTGTAAAGTAGGAACGCAGGAAATTGGTAGCAAAATCGCAGACAAATTAACTAATTAATGTTATACAAATGTTATAGCAGTTTATGCTGCACAAGAAATAAATAGTTTAAAAGGGTTAAACCGGTTTACGCCTACCTACATTTATAATACATCACATGACTTATCAAATTCTTATAAATGTTTAAGGAAAAATAGCTTAGGAATTTTGTTTTTCACAAATTCTCTTCCTGCTGTTTTGATTTCAAGATTTCCTGTAAATTATGCAAAAAAAAAAAAAATTGTGAGGATGCTCAGCTATTACTTTCCTCCATCTTGCCAAAGACAGAATGTGCTAGAAAAACAGCCTCATTTCCACTGCTGGGGTTACTTACATAATTCTGGTAATCTAAGGTTAACATTGGCTCTCTATTGTGTGGTTATTACATAACAACAAAGGGCTTTCTTATTTCCATGCTCGTCACAACTGCAATGTTAACTCAATTATTCAATTCTATTCTGCCTAGTATACATTACTAGGGCTTCATTGATTTTATGACTAAAAAACAAACCCAACAAAACTAGAAGGTCCTTTTCAAACGCATGGAACAAAAATGTCCTCACAGGAGACACATTCCCGCTTGTTTGCTAGGTTCTTGGTGCAACAATTGTTAAAACTTCAGCCTGCTGCAAATAAAAATAAATACTGGCATTCACAGGAGATTTCTGAGCTTTTGGTTTCCAAATGTATCATAAATGTAAAATAAATTTATAGAACCACTAAAACATCTGACATCAGAGTAAGGGTCAGCTCTGTATTAATGCCACCCACATTATCTTCATCCAGGCAGACACATTCCAGCATAATGCCTGTCCCTATGGATGTTTCTGCAGGATGAATACTATAACTAAAGACATACTTGCAGTATTTATCTAAAAGAACAGAATGTTTTGAGCCCAGTATTCAGAAAAGAATAGACAGTGACAGGATTGGAAAAATCTTTCAGTGGTTGGTGGAACTAGTTTTGCAGACTGGTAGATACTTTAGTTTATATTTATGATCAAAAATATAACATTTACTATTTCTAAAAAGTTAGTCTAACTACAATGACATTAATTTTACAGCATTGAAACTAAAGTGGATTAACAAAATATTGTGTATATCCACTGCTGTACTGTCTCTATGTGGCTAGATATACAATCAGCTTCATTAATGGGATGCAAATTTCAGTGCTTCATGCAGTTTTGTAAGACTTCATTGAGATACTTTGCACGGTCTAGTTCTTCTTGTAGAGAAGAATTCTATTGAGCATTGCTTGCCAACTCTTAATCCGCAGCCATAGCGACAGATTGTTGCTGAGCTCTTGGGCAGACAAGAGCAGGATATTCATTGAGTCCTAACCCGCCAGTACATGATAATAGATTTTATAGGGATTACTGTTAGCTAGTAATTTCAAAGATTAATTATTTTTATTGGCTTTTAACACTGTCTAACCATCCAGAGCCAAGAGAGTTTAAACGTGATAAAATTTACTTAAGATTGAAAAAAAAAGCGATTAGTTACTGAAAAAATAAAGTCAAACAATCAAAATGGTTTCTATGTCACCTCCAATGAAAAATCTATAAATCTCACACTACTAATTTATTGGAAAAGATTTAACTGTAATATAGGACTTTCACATGGCAGAATGAGTAATGGGCTTTTCCAACTGTCTGAATTTATTAATCAGTCACAAAATCCTGGAGGAAGCTGTTCTGTCTAAGCAAGCACTATAGTGGAACAACACATTTAAAGGTGGTGGAAGTATCCTTGGTGTAATAGCCGGCATTTATAAACCCACAACCAAATGTGTACAGTGTTAATCATTCATCTTTTTGCAAGTTAGCAATATAACAGTAATACAGTTTGCAACATCATTAAGCCAACTCCTTGTTAGTGGCCGTCACTGCTACTATAAGCCTTTCAATATTGAAGCCTCTAATAAAAGCCAATCAGGCATCTTCTTTCACATACAAGAAAGTCAAAAACACTGCAATGTTTTATACGTGTCTATCAAACACAGCTAAAGTCCATGCATGTACATAATATCCTATAGAGTGTAAGCCTGTGGCAGGGCCCTCCTACCCACCCAGTCTGTCTGTTACAACCCAGTCCTGTTATAATCATTGTTAAAATTGTAAGCTGATGGCACTATATAAAAACCTGTTAATAAATAAATAAAATAATAAATATATAACAATGCACATGCACATGAGGCATAATAGACAGAGTAGTTAGGATGCTGAGCTATCATATTCCATGTAGTTGAGACCTGTAAATAAATGTTGCATGTCATCTGACTCCATGCACAAAGACAATTGTCAGTGTAATTTCAGAAACATTGCAGAGGTAAAAGTAAATTCACCTGAGACCATTTATAGAACTAAAAGGAGTGAAGGAGAGCCGGGCTACGAGAACTAGAAAGCCATAGGTGGGCCATTGGCTAAGCATTGTATTTCATACCACGTAGTGTCCTGCAAGGGCATATCAATTCTCTGTTTGGTACTAACATTCCACGTTTTTATAAAACCTCAAAGCATTGCAGCACCCTATTTTCTTTATTCATCAACGAGTCTAGCCAGTCCATCTTAAAATCATAGTAGCGCTTGCCCTTAAATAGTTTGATGGATGGAGATAGTCTGTTTATCCAATTTTGAATAGCTTCATTTTTTTATTAACATCAAACATCTTGACACAATTAAAACTATTACAACAAAAACAGAAAGGTGGAAATGAACAAGCTTTTCGTCCCCTGGAAGGTGAAAATAAGTGTCCAAGAGCCAAAATACCGCAGAGTCCCGGGATGCGGTTTCTGCTATATAGGTGCAGAGAGTAGAGAGCTGTCTGTCCACCTACAACAAACCCCCGCAGACGTATTTCGAACTGACTTCTTTTTCAAGATGAGGAATCGCATTGAAAAAGAAGTCAATTAAAAACTCGTCTGTGGGGGTTTATCGCAGGTACCTCTATAGCAGAAACCGCATCCTGGGACTCTGTGGCACTTTAATGATCTAATTTTAATATTTAGCACTTTTACACACTGATATTTAAATTTTAATAATCTTACACTCTAGAATTGAGACATATAACAACACGGTTCAGTGGGTATCCCTAGGTGTTTGGAGCTGCTTTTTGTTAAAGTGAGCCACATTTAAATTTTTCACAATGTAGTGCCCACTTTGCTGTCAGTGGTAGAAGGTCAACTAAATAGTTTTCTGCAAACTGTTTTATTTGTAGTCAAAATATCTGATTAGTGGACAGCTTGTTTTATGGTTTTTATTTTTTATCTACTACCTACTACCATAATTTCTTAAATAAAGGTTGAGTTTGGAAAATTGTATTTCTTACATATTTCAAACAATAATGAACATCTCCAAGATAAAGTGGCAAAATGGTAATTTTCTATTCTTACACAGAACTATATATAGCTAATCCATTGGTAGATGGAAAAGCTACAAAAGGTTTATATTTACACCTCTGGGGCCATATAAACATTATAACCCATTCAGAAAGCTGCATATTGCCTTTATTTTTGTTAGTAAGTAAATAGTCAAATAGTTTTAATTAAAAAAAAGTTTAAAACAAACAAAAAAATCCAAAAGGCATCATAAACAAGTGTCAGAAATCTAAAGCAAACCAATATTGCATGAATGCAGAAAAAAAAGCTGGGTCCATAGCGGCCAGTTCAGAGAGACCTCTGTTTTAGAAAGTGTACCCAGAAATTACATATAGCATATTTGCAGACTATTTGGGTTTTACTTTGTAATCAAACTAGAAAAAAGGGTCAAGACTTACCTGGCAATATCCCACACTCTTGTTATGATGTCCATAAGCTACTAAAACATTATACAGAGTCTGCTGTAAACACGGGTTTGCATTCTTACGAAACTTCACATTATCAGGAAAGGTCCTATTCAGATCTATGTATAAATATATATAAAAAAGGAAACCGCTATGTGTCATACATTTTGTATTGGCATTTAACAAACAATATAAACACCAAACACTATGCCCACAGTATGTTTGTGGAATTTAAGATTGAGTGTGACTGAGTGAAGAGTTGTTACATATATTACAAATGGAAGTAGTAAGTATCATTTCATGTTTGTGCACCAGTGTGCAAGTCTATCTACTATGGGCTTGAGGAAGGGAGTTAATTTTTGAAAACATATTTTTATTGTCATATTGAAAGTGTCATAAAATGAGTCCATCACATTGATAACCCTGATCACCAGCATAAACCTTGTGACTAGGGAAGTGAACTTTACCAGTGAATAGGGTCAAACTTCCTTCAGCAAGTCATCCAATCAGTAGGAAGTACAACCCTTAACATTGGGAAATCAAGCATTGATAAGGAATGAGGTATAAGAGGATAAAGGAAGCAGTTAATGATTTTTTTGAAAAATGTATGTCCTTTCTCATGGAAGAAGAATGATCATCCAGTCTCGTGGAACATATTTGTGGGTAAATTCAGTTGCTTCCAGAACTAATCACAACTAAGTATCTAGAATTTGAAAATTATTCATTAAATTTTTCAAAAAAAGGTCACATTTCCACTTAACTTTTCAGATTTGTGCCAATAGCTTGACTGAGTACTAGTATTAATAACTGATCCAGTACTTTCATTTTCCAGTCCCCTCCAAATCAGAATGCCATATAAAGAGCGCCACACTACTGTTAAACATACACTAACATTGTAAAAAATGGAACATATATTAACAACATAAAACAAACATTACACTTCATATTATTGCAATGCAATGCAAAAAGCCAATGTTTTCACCATTGAACAGTCTAATAATGCTATTACAATAAAACTATTACCTGTAACAACTGCATCCACAAGCTTTGCATTCTTCTGGCCTTCTACTAATACACTGTGATAGTGTCCAGGATTCAGTTCCATTTGGGCTTGTGCTCCGCTCACCATCATCCATACATAAGAGCGATGCTCGTTAGGAATACCTTTCCTAATGTACCTCTTTACTAAAACACAAAACACAAACACAAGGAATATTATCAATGTTCTTATTTGGTCAGACCTAAGCATGTACATCTTAGATGATAAAGGGACAAATAAAGACTTTCGAGAGCCTTCAATTTGTATGTTTCAATAGTATTGTAGAGTTTGCTTTGTAATCTTCATGTATCCACACGAATCCATTGGAATGAAATCTGACTCATCTAGATTTAACAGATATGATACATTGGACAGAGGGGCTGGATGTAGATATTTTCCCTTAGGGACCCTCTTACCCATCCAGACCTCTGCACTCATGCAAAGTTTAATCTAGGCCAGTGTTGGCTAACCTGTGACACTCCAGGTGTTGTGAAACTACAATTCCCATCATGCTTTGTCAGGTATCCGCTATGCTTTTGCAGTTAAGGCATGCTGGGACTCGTAGTTTCACAACACCTGGAGTGTCACAGGTTAGCCAACACTGATCTAGGCCCTGGCTGTAAGAAGTCAGTTCTTGCTATGGAAATAGTTAAGATGAATATGCCCTGATGTCTGAATAATGAGGTCTAGGCGCTTGTGGATCTATTCAAATCTTTTTCTGTGCGATCTGACTGCATCAATATCTGAATTCTGGATCCGATCTGTCAAATCAGTATTAATGACCAAGGGCCGGATTCACAAACCCGTAATTTTTAACATACGTGCCTAATTTTAAGATTCTAGCTACTACGCATGCATAGTAAATACGCTATCTACGTAGCATTTTGTTACATAGATTGCGTACATGCCATCTTTAAAGACCATGTACGTAGATAGCGTAAAATAGTTACTACGCATGCGTAGAAGCTAGAATCGTAAAACTAGGCTCGTGTTTTAAAGATTACGGGGTTGTGAATCCGGCCTCAAGTGTTTATTAAAATGTAGGAATCACATATCTTAGTTAATTATTTTGCTTTCAGAATATCTGTATATTCATAATATATTATAAATAGGCTGACATAAATCAATTAGCAATTTGAGCAGAGTTAAAATGATAAAATATTTATTCTGTTCGGACATCAGTGAGAATTATTTCTATACCTCATGATTCACACATTAAATTTACACTGAATTATCCATGGGCCGGATTCAGAGTTGCAAACATCACCTGGTTATCTGCAAGCTGCTTGCTGAAGTCTGTGATTTTCTGGCAATGCGCATGCCAGTTGTTACGCAGCCAATCTCCAGACGTATGTAACTTAGTTCCATACACCTGCAGATCCGTCTGACAACTCTGTAAGGTGGGCAGAAGAGAGCATGTTACAGTAGGGGCTGGGTTTAAGTGTAGGGTTATGGCAGTGTAAGTGCTGCCAAATCTGCACGAGAGGCGAGTGACGGGAGTTTACCCCCCTCTTCTGTGCGGATTGTTAGACCTCGGTGTCTTCGGAAAACACGCACAGGGCTGGATCTGGCCTCATGTCTTTAATAGTTTTAAAAAATCAATAATGATATTTTGGTTTAGAGTTGTAGGAATAGTGACCATGATTAGAGTGAATTCCATAAACACACAGGCAGCACTCAATGATATACAGTAGGCTATTATTACATGCTGCTGTATTTCAGGTATGGCAAGAAAGTAAAATAATAAGGTGCTGTCATTTATCCTCGTTTGCTTACATAAGACAAACCTACAAATGGCAAATTAGTGGTGAAATAAAACACTTGAGTGTCTGCAGACATTGTAGGCACTGAAATATGTCAAAATTCTTCATTTCACCATAAGAATGTACTGAAAAGAGAATGGTAATGGAATGGTAAGTATAGGGCACAGAAGCAGGAAGTAACTGATGTCTAAAACAGAGCAACTTTAAATATTTATAAACTGCAGGATAACAGCCATGGGTAGATTCCAATACAAACCCAGTCTGAAAGCCGGGTAGTGAGAGTATCAGGTTTGGAGGCTGCGTTGCGATGACAAATTAGAAATATCAGATTGTATCAGCAGTGTTTTTTCTGTGCTCTTAAGTTCAGAATGTCTCATGTGGCACAAAAAACTATGCTACCACAGATTTAAAACAGTTATATCCAGCCACAAATTACCATTTCAGTTGTTTATATTAACATTAATAACATTTCTTTATGTTGTTCCAGTCAGTCTGTAGAACTTTGTAAATGGGAAGAAAACTAGGTATTACCAGACATACAATGATATAAGGTAAACTATGTTTTCATGTGTGGCTGTTTAGGAAGTATTGCTAAAAACTCTATTCTTATGAAAATTTTCCTCTTTCATGATGGTGGCTATGTGATATACAGTTATACAGCATGAGACCACCAACTATTATTAACATTTATTTATAAAGCGCTACCAAGTACCACAGTGCTGTATAAAGAATACTTGTAATTTACATCAGTACCTTTTATTGTTAGCTGCCATTTAATCTACCAGAATGTGTTTGTGTGTGATGAAACCGGAGCACCAGGAGGAAACCTATGCAGACGCGGGGAGAATATACAAACTGCACTTGTATAAGGCCTTGGTCAGGGAATCAAACTCATGAACTCAGCACTATGAGACACAAGTGCTAATCACGGATGTATGTAAGTTATTGGCAGACCAACCTCATTTTATTTAAAGCCTTATCTACTTCCTGTGTCTATACTTGACAAAACATTGCCTAGTTGAACCCATTTAGGAACATAAACTTAAAAAGTAGAAGTTTATAAATGTTTAGATAAAATTACTGGAAATATGACTAACTTCTACATATTCACATTTATTTGACAAGCAATTTCACTGTTTTCAGCATGTTGAAAGTCAGTAATTGCTCAGCCAATCACAAGCAGTCAGCATTAAATTTTGCTTTTGATTGGCTGAGCATTTCCTATTCATTCCCTTGTGTATTCTGCCCCTGGAAATTTATGCAATCATAGAGTCTAAAATTCTATCACTTGTGTCAGCATTATCTAGATATAAATAGGTAAAACGCTTAACAGTATGTCAAAATATTCACATATTCACCATATTATCATATGGTTATGATCTTATCCATTATCATTTTATATAAATATGATCACATTGGAATATCTTTAGTATTTTAGTGAATCAGCTACTGTTATAGTTTCCCATATACAAAAGTTATTTATTATATAGTTTATTGCTTTGAACGCACAAAAATATTCTTCGAGATATTTTTTATGAGTCATTGTCAATATTTGTGTAAATTAAATGCAAGGTATATAGTCATTTTTCTGAAGTGCCTTTGTCCCTGTTATTTTATGTACCCTTTCTGCAATAATGCAATTTATGTACTAAGTGTTTTGTGCAGAATTAGTCATAGCACTGACGTTGTAAACTAAGTAAATATAGAACTAGGAATACTAGTCAACTAATCAATAATAAACAAGAACTACTCTAGATCTAGAGTTCTTGTATGATATTGTTTTTCTGTATAAGATTTTCTGTGTGACTATACTGTGCAAGAATGGTATACATGAATATTTTTATTAGAACTTAAAAAGGGCAAATTTAATTGATTATTGTGTTAAACATTTGTGTTACAGATAACTAGGTTGCTGTTGTTATAATATACCTTTCAAATTTTTCTCCACTGATGTGGACTTCTGCAAGAGTTTAGACCATTTAATTGCTCTTCTGGTGAGAACTACCAGGTATCTGGAGTGAAAGTCTTCATAAAATGCATAGTCAAATTCTTCAGGTCTTTCAAATCCATAAGCATCAATCCTATTAACCAAACATACAACAGAGTAGTAACATAGCACACTATTATCATAACACCCTCCATAGTGACAGAATCATGAAAACGACAATGTGACTATAATGTGAATATTTTTTTTCTTATGAAAGACAAGCATGGAATAATTCAGTTAAGAACATCGGTAAGTGGGGGAGAAATAAATAGCGGCCCAGATCCAGAACAACGCTTCTGTGCGGATTTACGCCTGGCGGCAATTTTGTATGTACTGCACATGCGCACGACAGATGATACGCTACATAACGTAACTCTGAGCATGTGGGCCATTCATGTATCAGTTGAGTAAATCCGTACGTGGGGGCATGCCAATTTTACGTGAACCAAAAGTACCCATAATTTACGCTATGTAGGTGGGGGTTTGCATTTAAATTGTACAGTATAGGCGTGCTTAGCGGACGAGTGTGGTTACGCTGTCAAAAGTTAAGGTAGGGCTTGAAAAGTGGAAATCGGTCAAAGTACGTACATTCAAAGGGTGTGCCTAGGGGAGTGTATAGAAGGTACGCACGCGTAAATACGCTATGCTAGTAAACGGACTGCAAGCGGAGTTCTGGATCTACCCCAGCATGTATAGCTGACAAAACAAAGACATAGGCGAAAGCTAAATTAACTGTACCAGTTACCAGCTACATGGAAATTCCCTACCTGCATGTGGACCTAGAGAAAAAACAATGCTAGTTCTTATCCTTACTACAGCTTGTATCTAGCAAAATAGTGTGGTTTGTGGCTCCATATTTACAATAATATTTTCCACAGTTAGTTCATTAATGATTGTGGACGGGATTCAGATTTAAGAAGCTTTTCCGTGCGTTCGTAATAGATCCGTATGTTAATACAAAATAAGTAAGTTTTGCAAAAGTAATGAATTTCGGAACACTTCTGTGTTGTGAAAGCAACCTTATCATTAGCGCACGTACAGTGACGGAAGTGAAACGTTCACAAATACAACCGCACGTCTACTACATTACCACGCCCATTTTTTGCTATTTACATTCCGATTGACGCCTACTTATTAATAATGCGTCCGACCTTTTATGTTCGCACGCATTTTTTGTCGTACAGAATTTACTTACGCATCATTCCAATTACGCTTCGTAACTCAATGGTCTGCACATGCGCACTAAATAGAAATAACACATTTACGCATTCTGCGTGCGTAAATTACCAGACGTTCTTAATTCTGAATACGGTCCTGTAACTAACTATCCGGAATTCTCCTATAGCTCCTTTTCAGACATGAATAGTTACTAGTGAATCCCCCCAAAAACTGGTATTTATAAATAAATTTGTAACGCCTAATGGCGGAGTGAATAAAATGACTTCATTGAAAACATGGGTGGCCTGTGAGCCAGTCAATGTGTCCTTAGACTCGTTAACCCAATGACTGCTAGTTGAATTACAATGTGCTTCAATCGGATAGGAAGATCTTATTCAAATGGCCAGGCCCTACAGCATCACTCATACTCCACCTTTACAAAGTACCAGCTTATCTATGAAGTGCTGACCCAAATTACAGACCTGGTAAAACCAAACTACAACAATATTGTATAAATGCATACATCTTGCATGCAACATCCTTGTGATGTGATATGATATGATGTGTGAATTTAGTACCCAGAACTTTTTTTGTCTTTGTCTCAATTCAGCAAAAAAATTATAACATTTTAATGCCAAAACTTTTTTAGAATATTCTAATATTTATTAGAAAGAAAAAAAAGAGCACAAAACAAGGATCTGATGGATCACATTACAGCTCAGTGTATAGAATCTCTATTATACCAAATAGCAATCTATTTGCTCATAAAAGTGTTGCGTGTCTCAAAGTTCACCCAACATAAAACACTCGCTACTGAAGCGGAACAACTGGCGTAGGGCTCACGTCTCAATGACTAAATAGTTCCCTGCTGATATATATAGGTGCTAAAAGCAAAAGACACTGTGCAGACTAAGGGCAAAGTCTACAGATGATGCATAAGCAACAAAGCAAAACATTAAGTCACATTTGTTCAGAACTAAAGTAAATTTACCATGGTCTTAACACACAGTGAAAAAACATGTTCTATATTTATTGTACATAGCAATACATAGATGCTTTTATACGAGCCAAATAAGCAACTCATTTGGATCTTTGTTTTTTATGCAACAAAAGTCCTAGTACAGTTTTAACTGATAATTACAGGTCCACCTTATATATTAAAAAAGAGTTATTGTGCATACTTTAAGTAGAATTTCAATAGCTAGGACATTTACTTTTTAAAACTCAGGCAGCTGCCACAAAGGGTTGGATACAAGTTAAGAGTGCTGCTATTATGTGTGGTGTGATTTTTCAACCTGCATATACCCAGAAACATATGCATACAATTTAGGCAAACAGAGCCTGGTATCAGAGTGGTGGTAATGAGTGTACCAATGCTGGGCTAAGTATAGTATGATCATTTTTATATAACTCAAAGAACAATTGCAACTGTTATAAGCATATTAATTTGCATTTGCTTGATCCCTGGTGATTATTTTTTTAAGATTACCCACACTCTTTAAAATGCCAACACATTCAACATAAGCAGTTAATAAGGTTACAATTTCATTTGTTTTGCATGCTGCAGCTTTTAACTGCATATTGCAACTTAAATACTCACAACTCTGAATGAGCCATGCAGTATTTAGGAAAGCCTAATTAGTGTTGTTTGTTAAATACGTTTCATCAGACTGTAACTCAGAAGCACAGAGTGAAAGTGTCAGCCAATGACTGTATTCTTGTGCTTACACACTGGCAGGTTCTACAGGGCTAGTCATAAAAGGATGCAACTAAGCTTCTCCCCTAATACACGCATCAACCAGGAAACAGGAATTGTTTAGAGTACACCTGCTTATGATGTGGCAACACTACACATTAAAAGTTTACATCAATATTTCATGTTTCTTAACATAATTATCCTATTCAAAACTGTATGAGGTTTACATTTAACAATCAATATTATTATTATTATTAATAATCACTAGTAATGAAGATTTGTGTGCAGAAATTAAATTAATAAACTATTAAACTACATACTGAAATCATTAGGCACAAAGTTCAAAGAGTACAATCACATCTGTTTGTAAGGGATAGTATTATGGTTACCTGGGTATTCTGTCCTTTGCAGTCTCATTCTCCATGTCCATTGGTTTCCCTGTTTAGATTTGGGAGGGATGATATCAAACTTTCTATAGAATACAATAATACATTAGCATAATTTACATTATTGCCACATCACAAGGTGTACTTTATTATTGTATCATTTGTGTTAGACATTTTACTTATATGGGAAGGGCACTGATCTTTCCTTTATAAACAGAAGAGACACAAAACACCTTGTATCTAACATGACAATCCAGTTCCATATACATCTGATAAGTGAAGTAAATGACAAGTGGCAACAGGCAATAAATGGAACTACATGTGTATTTAGCTGCTATACTTATATACTATCTCCCACTAGCTTGTACAGTAGAAATACATTGTTGGTGCTTTAATGAAGCTTAGACATAGAAGATTGTTGAGTTTTGTTTGTTGTTACAAAAACACAGTTGGATAAATGTATTCTAGAATTTTTAAATAAAGCCTCAATAATAGGTGAATATAAAAATAACTACACAAGAAACAAAAGCCAAGCAATAAGCTATGTCCCACGCCCAGGTTTCAGCTCCCAGGATTACTAGTGGCTTCTCAAGTAATGAGTCTGCTGCACCTGTCCCCATACCCTGCCAGTCGCCTGGTCACACAACTTTCTGCTCGATCCACGACAAATGCCATTCACCTGCAGTGACAGCGGGATGTTGTATTAGAGCTCACACACCGATGGGTTCACCTTGACGTCCATTTCACCTCCAGAGGTCTGCACACTTTAATCCTGCTCTTTAGCTCCGTTCTCCACCACACACAACACTGGGTGTCAATCATCCGACAAGGGGCGGAGCCACCGGGCGATCCGTACATGGAGAGGGGGCGGGCCTATGGGGCTACTATATAATACAGGGCAGACTAGATGCCCTGTATAGAGACAGCATGGAAGCACTTATTATATAAAGAGAGAGTTCATAAGTCATCAATGGACTTAAAAAAAAAAACATGTTTGGATTTTATTATATTTTATTCTGGTATTCTGAATACATAGGATTTCACAAGCAGTTAAAGAAGTAAAGATTAATCTTCTCTGCAAGTGCTGGAGAGCTCTCAGAACTTCAGAACAATGTTTGTGCTTTGGTAATGGACTTATTTACCTATTGATTGATTTATATATATTTATTTTCTTAATAATGTTAATACTGTCATGGAGAAGCAGAAATATATGGCTTAGTTTCCTCTTGGTCAGCATAAAGCAACAATGGGTTTTAGGGTTACCTCTCTATGATTTGTTGTATTTGTCGTGTAACTCTTGTTTAAAATGCTTTAAAAAAAAAAAAAAGTTGATTTTATTTATCATAGATCCCAACATTAGGCTTGGTTTTCCTCAGTGTTCGGCAACTAGCTATTCCACAGATCAGATTACAATAACCAGATGACTTTATTTGCTAAGAATTAATGGCTTATTTGGTGTCTAAAATCATATGACTCATTTCTGGAGAGTTTAAACCCAAAACCTGAAATCCTGAGGATGACAAGAATAGAGATTTAAGTATGAAAAGTCTATTGGTACTATACAAAACACATTTAATTAGCACAGAAATATACATAGTAGAGGTGAGACCATAGAAACTTCTCAATTATTATCTATTTTTATTATTATATTATAACCCATTTTGGCCCTGGTGAGTAATTTTCTACTCAGTTTTTTAATGTTTTTCTTTTTTTACTAAAATAATGAATGCTGCAAAATAAAAATTTTCTATAAATCTATAATCCCCACAATGTATGCCACCCATCCCCTTTTTAGTATCTTTATTTGACGCTAACTGTTACTGCAACTTTTTAAACAAAAAACAATATAAATTACTCCTGTGTCACGATAGCCAGAGGTAATAGTCACCACATATGTAATCATTTTTCAGTTCACGTGCACCGCAACTGTGTTATGTGAGTCCGTGGGCCAGATTAAATAAACTGCGGGAGAGGAAAAGTAGATATATTGCCCATAGCAACCAATCAGATTTTAGCTGACATTTACTAGTATGTAATAGGAAAGTGAGAGCAAGAATCTGATTGGTTGCTATGGGCAACATTTCCACTTTTGCTTTCCCATAGCTTAGTAAATCTAGCCAATGGGCCAATAGGTTTAGTTATATTAGACATTTTCTTCAGATACTGATATTCGTTGCCAGGATGTGTGTACTCTCACTTTCTGTCTGGGGCAGGGAAAGATGATGCAAACAATGATTCAGGAGATTCAAAATTTAAAAAGCCCAAGCAACCTGCCAAAAAATGTAAATCGTTAGAGTATGTAAATGCTATATGGTGAAAGCATGTCTTTGTATATTCTAAAGAGCCAGTTAATAATGAACAAACCAACACTGAAAAAATATTTCAAAGCAATTGGGTATGCTGCGGGAACCACAGACTTGTAGGATAACATAATAAATACATGACCATAACATAACTTATCATATTGTTGGATGTGGTTTGCCAGTATGATGCTTTTTTTTTTTTCCATTGTAGGGTAGGGACTCCTGGGGCTAGACTTACTAAGCTGCAGGAAAGGAAAAAGTGGAGATGTAGCCCATAGAAACCAATCAGATTCTAGCTGACATCCTCTAGTATGTAATGGGAAAGTGAGAGCTAGAATCTGATTGGTTGCTATGGGCAACATCTTAACTTTTCCCTTCCTGCAGCTTAGTAAATCTGGCCCCTGGAGTTGTGAAGAGATGTTCGCCTAAAGGTAAATGTTTTTAGCTAACCCTACCTCTTAACCCTTTCCTAACCATCCATTTCCCACAGCTTAACCCTAACAATTCCTCTTCTGCAGTCCTAATCCTAACCCTACATGCCCTACTGCCTAACCCTACATGCCCTGCTGCCTAACCCTCCATGCCCTGCAGACAAAACCTAATCTTCTCCTTAAGCTCTTACCCTAACCTTATACCCACTACAACCGCTGCAGCCTAACCCTAACCTATTATCCGCTGCAGCCTGTAGCTATTGGGAATGGAGAAATGGGTTCTCGTTCCCAATAGCAATTTTCTATTTTTAGTTGGTTTCGAACCATTTTTTAGTAGATGACTATATAATTTTTTTCCTTTTCCTCAATAACGATATTGTTGAAATGATGACTGAGTACAATAACTAATATGCCAATCGAGATAATGCTCAACTTTATCTTAGACCATACAAACTCAAGACATTTTTGGGAATTCTTTTTTCTCAGGGGATACCACAAATTTGTTCAATGGAAAATGTATTGTCATCTACATTTGTCGATAATTAAGCAAATAATTGCCTATTTCGGTCATCAGATTCAAAGCCTGGTGTCTGGGTTCTGGTACCAAACCTTATTGTATGGCGGTGCATCTGCATCACGTGACAAAACCGTTGGGATTGGAGCTAATGTTGTTCCTTTTATTTGTAAAAAGTGCAATGTGAGTAAGCATCCAAACTTTAAGGAAAATATGCAGCCCATGAATTAATTCTTATCTTACAATTACTACTGATTACTTCTGATAACATACTGTTAATACACAATACTATGTTGTTGTTATATTTAGGAGTTTCTTTTAATAAATTTGAGTTTTCTTGAATAAGTAGTTTTTTTTCTCTCCAAAATGCCTTAATCTATTGGACCATTGGGCTGAAAACTAACCAGTCTCTTACTCACAAATCGTTACAGCCAAAACCTTTTTGTCACCATATTTTTCTTATTTGGGACAAAATTAGCCACCCCTCAAGAAATTTCCCCAAAATTTCAACAGATTTAAGTACCGGGCCAAAACGGGTTAACAGGTTTTTATATATTGCCATCATATTATGTAGCCTTTACCATTCTAACAATCATTCTAATACAAGATTGGGTAGTAACATAGGGCTGGCTTCACACATAATAAAGCAAGGGGACTTATACAAGACGCTTGGATGCTCGCACCAGATGTTACACATCAGATTTCAGTGCGCCTGGAAGGGGATCCATGTGGCAGGGTGCTGTATGCCTTAATCCTGCACCAGGGGCAGGATTAGGCATGTAGAATAGCTGCATGGTTCGGCTTTAAGGAGATCTGTGTGGATCTGCAGGCGTACAGACAGATCTGCATGGAAAAGGTAAGGTAGCTCTATGGACACAGAAGTATCCACAACTATGCATGACAGAGGGAAGTGACAAGGGGGTTCACTAGTTCCAGACCCCTGTGCATACGTAAAACCTCCGGCCCGTACAGTCTAGGTGGGTGAGAGGGTTTGATACATAAGGGGAAGGGCTGTGTAACACACAAAGGACTGGATTCACAACCCCGTCATTTTTAACATACGTGCCTAATTTTACCATTCTAGCTACTACGCATGTGTAGTAACTATTTTACGCTATCTACGTAGCGTTTCGTTACTTAGATTGTGTACATGTGGACTTTAAAGACATGTGTAGTAGCTAGAATTGTAAAATTAGGAACGTGTGTTAAAAATGACAGGGTTGTGAATCCGGCCCAAAGTCTTCCAGTATTCCTTGTGCCCTGTTCTTAATTGCTTCCTGCTTCTGTTCATCATCACATCACTGTGCTTTTGCCTGTATTCCATAGGATTTCACTTATTGGGCTGTATTCAGAGATCCGTGTGGCGATCGGACCGCATTTATACGCATGGCTGGTGCAGGCCAAACCCCCTCACAAGCATGACACTCCCCTCTCTCAGCTGTGCTCTCGGAGACTTCCGCCGCCATAGACCACTTGTAATTTTCCGAGTGCATTTCCATGCGTATATGTCCTCCGTACATGCGATTCATGATAGTCGTGCCCACTTTCCTTCATTTAAATGCCTCCCCCGCCCATTTTTATTTAAATTCTCCTGTGCGTATTTTTGCGTCACATATCCGACCGTATGTACCAACGTGCGATTCGCAAGTCCATTAGAAAGGCACTTCTGCGCGTATAGTCTACGTTAACTACGTAAATAACGTTACTACGCATGCACAGTTTGTCCGATCCTAAAAATACGCACGGGACTCATTGTGAAAACGGCTCTCTGAATACGGCCCATCATCTCCATTGGCTTCATCCATTACTTCAGGGCTGTTACCTGTCTAGCGACCTGCTGTGGCCTTCAGCCAAGACCGTCTCCACCACCAGGGTCTTTGGTAAAAACCAGTCGATGGTTAGACTCTGCTTCTAGATCTTCTTACAATTGGGGTCCTGGTTGTATCATTGTAAATCTGTGACACTGTTTTGTACATAACAGGTTCTCTTGTATATAATCGGCTACACATAACCCCATAGTGTTAGGCAGCAGGGAGGTGAGTCTTAGGGTCAGGCTGCAAGGAGGGAAGTCTTAGGGTTAGGGTGTGGGGTAGGGAGTCTTAGGGTCAGGTTGCAGGGAGGGGAGCCTTAGGGTCAGGCTGCAGGGAGGGGAGTCTTAGGGTCTGGCTGCAGGGAGGGGAGTCTTAGGGTTAGGGTGTGGGGTAGGGAATCTTAGGGTCAGGCTGCAGGGACGGGAGTCTTAGGGTCAGGCTGCAGGGAGGGGAGTCCTAGGGTTAGGGTGTGGGTTAGGGAATCTTAGGGTCAGGCTGCAGGGAGGGGATTCTTGGGGTTAGGGTGTGGTGTGGAGAGTCTTAGGGTCAGGCTGCAGGGAGGGAGTCTTAGGGTTAGGGTGCAGGAAGGGGAGCCATTGGGAGTTTGCAGGGAAGGGAGGGTTAGGGTTGGGAATAGATTTATTTCGAAGATGTTCCGCGCAATGTCTTCGGTCTGCCAGGGATCGATTGCTTTGCCTCTTTGAGGCAAAAGCAATCAATTTCCCGGACAGTTCCAAACTGACTAGGGGAGAATGATCCTTTTGAAAAATGGCTGTTCTCAGTGGCGACCCATTCCCCTCTAAGCACATTCCATTTTATTTCTAGCTATATTGTTATCTTTTTTGGCCTGATCCAGAGCTACGATTCTAATATGCTTCTATGAGTGTAGCGTATTGACGCTAGCGTACCTTCTAAGCACTCCCCTAGGCACTCCCCTTTCATGTACTTACTTTGGCAGTTTTACGTCTACCAAACCCTACCTTAACTTTACACAGCGTAACTACTGACGTACGTGTAGCACTCACATACTTACGCTGCTAAGCACCTCCATACTGTACGATTTAAATGCCTCACCCCGCCTTCGAGCGTAATTACGGGTGGCGTATGGCTGGCACGCCCCTTCGTACGTTGATACGCAGATGATACGTGACTGGCCTTTACGCTCTGAGTTACGTGGCGTAACATCTGCCACACGCATGCGCAGTAAGTACTAATGAGCAATTTTACGCTAGCGGCTAGTGTAAAATCACGTACGTAGCTCTGGATCTACCTCTTTGTGAGGCAAAATATTAGTTAAGGAACAACTAGCTCTGTAGATACTTGGAAAGGTTTTTTTTCTTGGTTTTTTTTAAACCCCCCTTTTTGTGAGGAACCATTTTTGGAAGCCTTGATTTGTAAGTATGAACTTTGAAGTCTATCAACATTAAAAACTTTACTTGGAAAATTAACTCAAGAGTTCAAGGTGCGTCATCAGCTATGTATGTATGTATCCTAGAATCATTATTACAATTTAGTCAAGAATGTACCATCTGGACAAAGAATTAGTAACACTATCATATACTCACTTTTATATTCTTTCTGGATGTAAAGGAGCAGATAACATAAACACATGTCAAGGCAAAGTAAAGAAAACATAATAGGTGTTGAAAGCATAATATAAATGTGCACAGGACATTGGATATGTATAGTAACACTGTACAATAAAAGCATAGCAATGAAAGGAGAGAAATCATATTTCATATTGTAGTATAATACAAAGACATTCAAGACCTACAAGTAAAAATATAAAACTGGGCTTCGACATTTTATGTGATGTACTGTCATTACTATACTCTTCTACAGTAGTTATCAGTAATGGCTGTTTCTAGGGCTGTAATGAGTGTGGAGACTGAACATGGACCTTGCTCCCAGTGGCTCCAGCTACTGACAGCTGCCCATGAGTTCAGCATATGTTGCATATGGCAACTGCTTCTCTAATCTCCCATAAGTACATAGGAAGAAGGGAATAGAAAGCAAATAAGAAACAACTGAGACGTTCTTCAGTAAATAAGGTTTTATAGTGAAAGGAATAGGGGCATTTACGGAGAACCATAGGGAAGTATAAAGACAACAATAATAATAATAATAATGGACTGAATTCACAGGTCCGTCTGTTAGGCCGCTTACGTAAAAGTGCGTAAGTGGCCTGTCTGACTACATGCGCCCTCCAGATGTTACTATCATTTTATGATAGTAACTTCTATCGTATGGAACTTAGTTCTGTATGATAGTTGTTCCATCTGATGGGATAGCTCTTCTCCACCCGCACAAATTAGGAAAGATTGGCGGAGAGTTCTAATTATTCATTAGGGGCTGAATTTAGGGGAGACGCAGTGCTTTTTTTGTAAGAAAAAAGGTGCCGGAACCTACATCAACTCACGTGTGACCACAGGACCAATCACAAGCCGAGCAGTGCCATCACAACCAGCACAGACGAAGTACGTATGCATCGGACTCCACACACAAGCAGCCGCATGCACCATTTTAATGATTTTGCTGCCAAAATTTTTAAAACTCTTGAAACTTGGAAAATTCGTCGAAAAAAAGGTGCCGGACCTCTGTTCCTGTGCGTTCTATGACAAAAAAAAGCACTGGGGATACACATGGATCAGCGGTTGTACTGATTCATTTAACTTAAGGCAGGCTTATGGCGGTGGAACTACCATAAAGCCCACATGAGAAAGGGGAGTGGCAGGGGGCGTTCACCCCCCTCTCTCGTGTGTAATGAATCTGGTCCAATCAGAGGTGTATCTAGGGTGGAGACAGTGGAACTTGAGCTCTGGACAGCAGCTAAGTAAAGTGGCACCTTGGAGAACTATGGCCCCATCCCCTTGATTAGATAGTTCGGTACTTTCTCATCTTTGCGGCCCCCTGCTGGAGAGGCCGCTGGTTACGCTACTTATGTAAGAAGTGATGAGTGGCATTGATTGGAAAGAAGGAGAAGAATTGAAGAACTGAAGCTGTCGGAGGTGTGCTGACTGGGGAAGTTTGAAGGAGCAGCAGAAAATAAAGTGCTGGATGGCAAAGTAAAGTATTAAACAAAAAGAAGCTGTAAGCGTGAGAACAGCTGAGTCAATTGAAGTGTGGACGGAGGGAGAGAGGAGGCAGTGGTGTGCAGCCGAGAGATGGATCATCAGAGAGAGAGAGAGGGGGTCGGAAAGGGCAGAAGGAGGCAGTGGTGCTGAGAGGTGGAGTGTGTGTTGGAG
>WWET01003083.1:2556-27313 GCA_011038615.1 Limnodynastes dumerilii | reverse complement strand
CTCAACCCAGCACGCCAGTCCGGCGCAACCCAGCACGCCAGTCCGGCGCAACCCAGCACGCCAGTCCGGCGTAAGTCCTCTTCCCAGTCCGGCCTGAAGTGTCCTGCCCCTTGCACCCTCCTGTCGTCCAGTATTCGATCCAGACCAATCTGAGAATGTGATAGAGGCGAATATCGGGGACCCCAGAGGGAATCTACACTGGAACCCATCACGCAAACACTGGGATAAGCATCAGAAACGTGAGTGCCCATCATTTGTATAACTCTGCACATATGCCGGTTTGTTGAGGTAGAGACTGTCTTTCTCCGAGTATCACATCGTACAGAATTCCCATGTGATACCGCAAGATTCTTTCAGCCTCACTCACCCTAGCAGGACACTGCGTTCAGACTTACCCCAGCCACACGTCATATCGCATCAGTGTATCTATCTCATCAAAGCTCCTGGCATAACAATCAGCTACTGTGTCCACATTAGCAGTACACCAGACGTTTCATTCATATCGTCAGTCACTGCCACTGGATACAACTAACATTCGTTCTATCCAGCCACACTGTGTATCTTTTTTATGAAATATATCAGATACACAGCAAAGACTTACTTGGCAGAGTACATCTTCCGAAGTATCACACCATATAGATAGAAAGAGATGTGATACAGCAGATTTGAAGTTTTTTATTCTGATTTATTCTGGCTTGTTACAGGAAGAGACAAAAAAGACCACAGAAAAACATATTTATTTACCACCTCCTTTGTATGAATATCCGTTTACACAAAAAAAAAATGCTACCCCATACAGAACAGTCCCAGATTTTTGAACAAATACCAGCGCCTACTCTCCCCTTTGCTTTTTTGACATACTTTGTATGCCATTCCTGTTTTCACACAATAGTTTTCAGTAGGCCGGTAAACCTACTTCAAAAGGAAGAGACGGGCAGCAGGCAAGAGCACTAAGCACCTCACCAACAACCTAGAATCTAGTCTGATTCACGGCACTTTTTGTACATTTTGAAAGCTCCACAGGTTTTGCAGGGAGACCTACAAAACATGGACTGTTAGTGGTACTTGAGAATGAGGTTGAGAACACCTGCTCTAGATTCTTTGTTAAACTTGACCTCTGCCATCTGGTATCGCACCTGGTTAAAGTAGAAGTACAGCTGCTACCTGCAGACAAGCTTGCCCATTTGCCCTAAGTACACCCGACAGTGGTCTTGGTACCACCAGTGGTATTAGTACCACTGGTTAAGAACCCTTGGTATATGCTCATGCCTATTACTATGAAGGGTTCGGCTATGAGTTCTTCAATTCTGAGAGACGTATTTCTTTAAACACATCCATTTTAACCATGAATGGTTCAAACCAGGCATTTTGACATACAGACAAGTGTAGATAAGTGTAGCAGAAAGCTTCTTTTATTTAGTGCAGCAGCAGGAAATCTATCTTGTAACACTGGATTGAGAAAACACCTTCTGCCTTAGATTTATTCAAAGAAAAATAATTTAAGATGGATTGCTTACAGTGGTATTGGTAGTTAAAGTTATCTAGCTTGACTCTACGTTACAATTAACATTAAAGCTGTTCAGCATTTGTATGCTATAAATAAGTATTTTCCATGTGCACACCTCCCAATACAAGGCGATTTTTCCAGGTGCAGACTTCCTCATTTTTCTGTTGTTGCTTCTAATTCTTTTAACTACAGTATATCTATATTAGCTGCATGATGTACAAACAGATCTGTAATACAGTAGTAGTCAATAGTCCCATATCCACAAAATACTCACATATACATTTATTCTAGAATTTGCACTTGCTACAGAACTGTCACAAAGGCATTTCAAACAAACTTTTATTAAGTTTACATAAATTTCATAATACAAAAAGACAGCGGTCAAACAAAAGGCCAGTTTAAATTGTACATAACACTATATGTAATATGAAATGAACACCATTTTGTTATTTAGGACTTGTCAGAGGGTATTAGCAGCACTGCATTCTCATTTCTTCAAATTGTTAAATACAAATAATTCATTACAAGTACTCACAACTTATCCACATAGTGATACCAAAAGACAGCTGCAAGTACGATGCGGACACTACTATACAGCTATGGTTTTCACATGCTTTTTGTTGCTCTTTGGTAAGGAGAATAAAAAACTAATAATGGTCATAAAATAACAAAATTAGGTCATGTAATGTAAATCAAATATTGTTAAAGGAAAAAAGTGGGGTGTTATAGTGATACTCTCTGCATTAGTTCTGCTTAACTGGCAAGAGAGACTCAAAATGTATGAGAGAAAATATCAAATAAGGAATGTACTGATATTTGGAGTGCGAGGTACATTCCTAATTTCAATAGTTTTAATACCCTTATTTTAGTGCAATATTCTTGTTTATGTTGATTATCAGGTTTGAAATATTGTTTCTTATTTATTGGCATTATATCACAATACTGGGGTTGGCAGTGATTGCTTCTCAGCCTGGACATAATAAGGGTACATTAAAACTTCCAACTTATATGGAAATGTACATTTCATTTTCTTGAAGATGAAGTTAAGGTTCACATAAAGTTTTACCAGGAAGGTCATATTTTTATTGTCTGATTTTCTCAAAATATTGGTACCTGATGCATCCAACATAACAGAATAGGTGTGGACATAACTTACCTGAAAATGGGAGACTTTTTGGTAAACTACAGTATAAGTCATATGGGTGTCTGTTGTTTTCTTTCTTTTTTTCCCCCTAAATAATAGAACCTGATAAAAATGTAAAGTGTGTGTTTTGTCCACTTTGATACATAATTTAATTGTCAATTAATATGTCTCCCGTACATTGTCAGCATGTACAGAGCATACCCTGTGAAAAATGAGAGATTTAACATGATATGGCCAACAATATGCTTTATTTTTCCCTGCCCAATAGTGCTAATTTTAGCAATTTATTTTTGCTGCACCTGGTTGCTACATGTAAAGCTACATTAAGGACCAGATTTACTAAAATGCGGGTTTGGAAAAATGCAGATGTTGCCCATAGCAACCAATCAGATCCTATCTGACATTCTCTGGTAAAGTTTGATTTAATAAAGATGTGTATTTTATTATCTACGTAATACAAATACTATATACTAAGATCCAGAGTGCCAATAGAGGCTTCCTTCACCTCAAGAGGGCGTCTGTGTATCAGGCTCTCCATTTTGGGGTATTTTTCCTCACTTATGGTAGGGAAGAGATCTTTGGACTATGTGTCGATAGTGCCAGAACATAACTCTCCTAGTAAAGGAAAGGAAAGTGAGAGCTAAAATCTAATTGGTTGCTATGAACAACATCTCCACTTTTCTAAACCTGCAGTTTAGTAAATCTGGGGCAGATCCAGACCTACGACCGCCCGTGATTTTACGCTGGCCATAAGTGTAAAAGCACCCATTAGTAGTTACTGCGCATGCGCGAGGCAGATGTTACGCAAAGTAACTCTGAGCGTGTGGGCCTTGAGCATAACAACGCACAAAGGGGCGTGCCAGCCATCCGACACCTGTAATTACGCTTGTGGGGCGGGGTGAGGCATTTAAATCGTACAGTATGGGTGTGCCTAGCGTTGTAACTACGCATGGAGACTAAAGACGCAAGCAGTTACGCTCTGAAAAGTTAGGGCAGGGTTTCATCGTCGTAAAACGGCAAAAGTAAGTACGAGCAAGGGGAGTGCCTTGTGGCGTACTTCATAGGTACGCTGGCGTAAATACGCTACGCTCAAAGGCGTATTATTTGCGTAGGTCTGGATCAGGCCCTCTGGCCCTAAACCTTGTTTTATTAAATTTAACTATATAAATATTGCAAGTAAAATATTTAAGAATTCAGTTAATTCAACTTTAAGTTCATTCAATACATTTGCCAACAATTTTTAAAGAAACATATTAATACAATAAAAGTCCTTGTCATAATATCAAAGAATCCAGTTACTCAGAATATGATGTTGTTAGATGACGATGATCATGGTGATGAAATTAGAAAACCTCAGCGTCAAACGTCCTACACTGGTTTTACAATGATCGTCTACATAATAAGCATACAAAAGCATAAATTAATAACTATACTGTCTAACTTTGAGTTTTATAACTTGAAGAACTAACAGTCTGCTTGGAGTTTTTCCATCAATATACTAAGGATAAATCTCAAACTTAAAAAAAAAAAAGTTAAGCAGCAAATTATAAAATTATTATGTCATTACAGGAACTAAACATAGACCTCATCCATGGTGTTTAAATGTGTCAGAAGCTGTGACAACTAATGGTTTAAATGACAGTTTTGGTGACATTTCAGTGTCCTTGTAACTTTGCACTTTATATTTGGACATTTGATTCTTTGAGCTCTGTGTAGCACATGCTATAGATTGCTCTCCATTCTGAATATCCCCAAGGGTTTGGGTTTGATACTTGGAGGTTACCCTTTTATGGGGGCTTTCCATTGAATCTGTGTGCACCAGTGATTGTTGACGTCCTTTCTTTCTGTGAAGCAATAACTGTTGTGCTTCTACCTTTTCTAGTGGACATTTCTCACAAGGTTCTGGTAATGGTTCATGGTTCATTTCTTCTTGTTTTTGGCCATGCTGGAAGCTCTCGTCTACTCTGGCACTGGTTGAATTCATACATAGCTCACTGTTTGTGCTTTGTTCACAGTGGAGATTAATAGGTGCTTCCACTTGACATGTAAAACTCCCATTACCACTAACGGTGCGATAACCCTTATGTAAATAATCAAAAGCCACTGCTTCTTGTAGTCCTTTATTACAGTGATGCATTACCTCTGGCTCTTTAGATTGGTTACCGGCTGAGTTCCTTATGGGAAATATTTTGCAGTGTTCAAGTGGTTGTTCACAATTCTTCTCTGTATGTTTTGTGTCATGTTTCATTATTGGTGAATACCTATTTCCTATATCCTTACCTTGAGTCCCAGAGTTTACAACAGTCAATAAGTTTTCATAGATTTCTGTGGTTTTGTGCAATGCATTTTCAAATTGAACATATGGCTCTGTGCTACTAGTTGCAATTTCTGTAAGTATAATGCTTGAAGGAATATTTTGTTCTGGTATATAATAGTCACTACACATTTCATGCTTAGCTGCAATGCTAATATTTGAATTCATTTTGGTAATGTCTTTATTAGTTATATTCACAATAATTTCTTGTTCGTGTGTTGTAGGTTTAATAAAGTTGTTTTGTGAAGTCATCATTTGGTAGTCTTCACCATCATGGCTGCCTCTATTACTCAGTCTTTGTACCTCATTGATTTTTTCTTTGCTACAACTAGTAAAATCCAACTGTTTAGGAATTTCAGATTCCAAACATCTTGATGTGTTATAACTATATTTTGAAACTTTACTCACTTCATCAGCATTTTGAAGTATTTTATTTTCTAAACTATTATTAACATGGAAATGATCATTAATTACATTTTCTGCTTTTACAATATCATTATCACTAATACAATAACTAT
The DNA here is from genome assembly GCA_011038615.1 of Limnodynastes dumerilii. NCBI lineage: Eukaryota > Metazoa > Chordata > Amphibia > Anura > Limnodynastidae > Limnodynastes > Limnodynastes dumerilii. The sequence goes on along the minus strand of WWET01003083.1, from coordinate 21,830 downwards.
TGTCACATCTTTTAGGTTCCAAAATATGGCAATTATCTAGTTTATTATTGTTGCTGGTGACATTTTTGCAAATGTTCCCATTGTCACTTAGTTCATGGTTCACAGCTTTGCTGCTATTTTTCAGTACATTATTGTTGATGCTGCTGGGTATATCATTGTAAACGGTTTGTTTGTTATCCACACTGAATTCCATAATTTTTTCTTTTTTTATAATCTCTTCAATGTTATCATTGTGTTGTACTTCTTCAATCTTGTCATCACTAGCTACATTAAATGTATCTGAAGAAATTTTGATTCCTGAGTCAGACATATTTCCTCCTTTTAGCTGAATTTCTGGTATGGCATTCTGATTGTCTTTCACTAGACTTTTTATTATATCTTTATTAATCAATGAATTTACTTTGTCTGCGGAGCCCTGAATGTCAGGCTGTAAAATTTCTTTAAGTCCTGTAACTTCCTTAACGTCAGTCCTATCAGGACTTTTATTATTTTCAGCAATTCCCAACTCATTTCTATTTGTATTGGAATTACTATAATTCAAGCATCCCTTTTTATCAACCATAAAAGTGTGCTCATTCACTGCTTGCTCCTCTGGTTCTTTTACTGTGGAACATAAGGGTAAAGACTCTTTAACATACTCTTTCATATTTCTGTACGTAGCAAAGAAGGTGGGAATGGTCGTCTCCTCAGCACATTCTGGCTCTGGCAGTTCGATATATGTTACACTCATTGTGGGGGTGTATAACTCCTGAACCTTTGCTTTTCTAAGACTTTTCATATTTGCATAGATAATTTCTTTTTCTGTAAGTTCTATTGGAATCAAAGAAGGTTTCAGCACCGAACAAATTGTCATGTTTTTTTCAAACTTGTCTTTTAATGCACAGATAATTGAATTTTTGTTGTTTATTTTAGGTGTGTTCATTTTGGGATTTGCTTGCTTCATGCACAAAACCTTATTATTATTTTCCTTTTCTGCTGCAGTTGCAAACTTATTCAGAATGGATTTGACTCTGTTTTTCCCGTTGCCTTTATTCCAGTGACTCTTATCATTCTGAAAGTGCAGTTCATTTCCTGATTTTTCTTCTCTTCTTAGTTTTAATCTGGAGGGATCTAATTTTTTGCTGCCTGAGGAAATTCTGCTGATAGGTTGTTTTTCTTTAAAGGTTAGTTTTCCTACTTCCCTTGGTCTTTTCATGGGAGATTCATGGTTTGGGTTCATAAACTTGGACTGCAAGAGCTGGAATCTTGTTGGGTGTATAGGATTCTTAGTGCTGCTTTGTTCTTGTATATTGTGCTGTGCCTTGTTTTTCTGAATTTTGATTGTTTGCTCCTGGTTGGTCAAGTTTGTCATTTTAGAACTATTCATATTGTTGATGTAGTATAGTAAGCTACTGAGAACAGCAAGTTCACCTTGCTTCCCTGTTTTATTGATCCTTTTCTTCAGAAGAAGTGGGTCTACTGACCTCCTAACTGCTTGAGTCTTTGATTTTATAGCACTGCATAAAAGAAAATGAAGGGCCCTTGTAATCATAAATCAATGAGCTAATCAAATACTAAGGGCCAGATTTACTAAACTGCGGGTTTGTAAAAGTGGAGATGTTGTCTATAGCAACCAATCAGATTCTAGCTCTCACTTTCCTGTCACATACTAGAGAATGTCAGCTACAATCTGATTGGTTGCTATTGCCAACATCTTCACTTTTCCAAACCCGCAGCTTAGTAAATCTGACCCTAACTTTCCTTACATGCTAAATGGCTGCATATTTTCTGCTGGTGAGGTGCATTACAATCCTTATGCGCCTCTCCAACAGAAAATAATGTTATTACACTCTACAATTGCCATGCTAGATTAATATATTGATATCTTTTCAAAAGGCCAAAAGTGATACAAATGGTGAAATGAGGGATGAAATTTAGTCACAGATGAAATCATTTAGATCCCAATTAAGATAATGCATTATAAGCACTGTCATTTTGCACCAATGTGTGTTTTTTCCACCTATGATATATTTGGTTCAGTGCAGTAGCAAATGTGGAAGCAGGGGAGTAACAACTGTGGCAGCAAGGGAATAACAACTGTGGGAGCAGGGGAGTAACAACTGTGGGAGCAGGGGATGCAGCTGCTATGGTAGTCACCCACCCATGGAACTGTAAGCTATCAGAGGTGGGCAGCTTAAGCTAGCCTTCAGCACTCAGTCTATTACTGCTGAGCACTGTTTATGAATAAGGGCCCCAATCAGAGTACTTCCACCCCTACTGTGGCCCATCATTTCTGTAAGGAAAAACTGTAAATATTTGTTTATCAGGTAATACGTATAAACATCTTAACAATGTTTCAAAATGTGCACTTTAATACTGATCCTTTAGGTTGTAATTAGAGATATAACACTAAAAAAAACAACACATTGGTCATAAAATGACAATTTTGTATTTATGCGCAAGTAACAAAAGTTAGGATAAAATATTTTGAATATCACATTTACTTGCTTGTACATGAGTTCATTTAGTCAGACATGAGTAATCAAGTTTCTATTCAAAGGTCCTTTAAATAAAGTGTCAAATAACTTATTCTAAACCAACAATGCACTTAAAATAATATCTACAGTGGCCTTTAGAAAACAGGTGTGGCAGCAAGTGTTCCCATAGCTGGCAAGCAACACAGTGTTTTTCACAGTCACACGGCACTTCTCTTTCCACAGACATCAGAACCCCTAGACATAAAATAAGAATACAGTGAATGCCTTTATAAAAAGGGTGTAGTATGGGATCATGGGTGCAATGCTGAACAAACATTACAATCTTTTACCCAGTCACTCTGATTATTACACACATCAAACTGTGTTCTTTGTATTTGTTGAATTTATTTGGTGGTACTACTGTAAAGATAAATAAATACTAAATATACATGTGTCCATCTGAACATGTTTGTGATTACACATTTATTGTACACAAAAAAAGCATGTTAATGAATACAACATATGCAGTTTAAATCATTAATTAAAATAATAAAGCAGCAGCATAGCACATGCTTTCATGCAGTTGCAGATGATGATATGTTAAATCTATGGTATAATATTTTCTTAAAATAAATATGGCAGTTCTCTGGAAATGTGAGTCTCTCAGTCCCAACACCAAAACACCAATTACTATGGATTTATTCCCACCTAACCAATGGCATAACTACACTGGGTGAAGAGGTTGTGATCTTGGCTCCACCTCCACCTTAGCCTCTGCATTTCTGTCATAATACATTAGAAGTGTTTATACTTGCCCTGGGCACAGGCTCCACAACAAACATCTGCAGAATAGGCACCTGCTGACATATGATTTCCCACACAATGCTTTGCCACAATCCCACATATTCAGATATTTTTTAAATAGATTTGCTCTGAGAATACTTTTATTAAACAATCCTGGCAGTCATGTTGCTGAGAATATGTGCCTGGGACTAAAGCTGGGTAGACACTGGGGCTTTTTCTGCCGATAATTGTGCACATCACACGATCAAACAACAGTTTCAGCATCTATCTTGCTAGTGTGTACATGATGCTGCAGAATTGTCTGAAACAGCATCTGATCGTTTGACTAGATTTTTGGGAGCTCCTAAGTTTACAATGTCTGTAAAAAAAACTTCAGTGTGTACGGACACTCGATCTTCTCTACAGCCATTCCCATTCATATTTCTGAATAGCACCACCTTGTGGACAACCATATTATAGCAGCAAATATTTTTTGAAGTGTTTATAAAAGGATCCACAGAAGAGCAGTGTGTACAGGGGACAACGTTAAGCAGGTCAGGGCTAGAATCGTTACTACAGATCTGACTAGAATTCAGATTGATACTTAAAACCATCAATGTGCACCCTGATTAACAGAGTTAGGGTTTGATTTACAATGATATGCATCATTGCAGAAGAACTGTTCATTTGGTTTTGCTGAAAGGCTGCATATTTTCCAGACCAGCAGTAAGTGATTTACAATTGGCAGCATGCTGCTGATGGTAAGTGGTAAAAGTCATATGTAATAGTTATGCAAATCCAATGGGCACATGCCAAGTACTGTATATTGGACAGCATGGGCTGTTTGCACAACAGATCCCATTTCCATATGGTACATTGCTAACTCCAACCAAAGATGGTGTTATTATTTTATTTAATTTAGAATATGGATTCCGCTTTCTGACCCATTAGAAAATATAGGGGTGGAGGAAAATATGAAATATAGTTGGGAAAATAAAATGTTCAGGGCAGTCCCCATTTAGTGCCCACTTACATCCCAAAAACTGGTTTAGTCTAGTTTTTAATTTTAAAAGATGTAAGTCACAAGCAAACATTTATCACTTTCACATTTAAATTGATGCAAATCAAATGTTTTTGGATTTCCAAATAATGTTATGCCTTCTGTCTGAAATTGTTAAAAAAAAGTAAAATATACACAAGATTGCATGAAGTTAATTTAATCTGGCATCAGTAGCCATTAATCTGTAAGTATTAACATAAAATGACCAGAATGATTTCAATAATCTTTGAGAAATGTGAATGGAAACTCAAAAAGAACAATAGAATGATATACTTATGATATAACTTTATCTTACTATTTCAAGTTAATTGTTAATTAGTAATGCCAGTAACAAAACAACTTTAATATTTTATTTCCTCACATAACAAAACCCATGACAAAAAGAACTGTTATTAGAGCATAGTTTACTCATAGGCATGTAAATCAAGAATGGTTATATCCCTTAGACACTTTAAAGGCAAAGCTACTTTAATTCATCATCATGCTTTTAAATGCAGATAGTTTGTTGAAACCAAAGCATTACACATGCAGAACCCCATTCAGAAAGGTTTGGCAACTAACAATGTCATTTAACAGATTCCTTGATGTGCTCACTGGGACTTGAAATATTTTGTGATGTCAAATTTCAGATGGATAGCATATACTGTATGTTGTATGTACTTGGAGTTATTTATGAAATGTTTAATGGTCAATGAGCATTGCAAGATCACAAGACATTGAGCTGTGAGACTCATTTACTGTTTGCCAATATGGAATTAGGGGTAAGATAGCATAATGTAGTGAGCTGTTATTTGGCATGATTTGGGAACAGTGATATTATTTGTTTGTGAAGCATGGCACATGCTTGTGAGTGCACAAAGTGCAAGTAACATATTAGTTCTTTGGTGTGCAAAAGAGACCTGACAGGGAATATTCTTTTTTGTATTTACATTTTATATCATATGATCAATACATTTACACTTTGTCTATTGTAAAAATAGCTTCAAAAGAAAAGACTATTCTCCTAACAACGTTGCATATAGAGATTTTTAGAGTCTATAAGTTTCCTATTGGTTAGTCGAGTTTTTTAGCCATTCTGGACCGTATTCAGACTTCCGTTGGTGATCGGGCCGCAAATATACGCAACTAAGTGGCAGGTCGGAGCAGGTTACACCCACCAGTAAAATCAGTCACTCCCCTCGCTTCCTCAGGCCGGACCTAAACTTAGACCAGTATTGACTTGCCCTATCTGGCCGCAGTAACTTCCGGCCTTATGTGTATTAGTTGCGTATATTTATGGCTCTAATCCTGTAAGCGCGCCCACTTTCCCTCATCTCAATGCCCCCCCCCGCCCATTTCTATGCAAATCCTTAGGTGCGTATATTTCCGCCACACTTAGGGTCGGAATCTTTCCCGTCCGATTCACAAGTCCGACCCTTAGCTATTTCCGACCTTAACTTCAGCGTAGACTGCATATCACTATTACTACGCATGCGCAGTTGCTGCAAAATCGATCCGATCCTAAATATACGCACGGAACTTTTGTTAATTTCGGATCTCTGAATACGGCCCTCTATTCTTAATGAATATTGTAATATGAAAAGTTAGTGTATTAATTATATGGAAGTAATAAAATAGATACACAGCCACAATCAAATGACTGATATCTAGATCTAGTGATATTACTAAGCTAAGTCCTACAGACTTTATAAATTATCACTGCTGCTAAATGTAAAGTCCATGTTGAATTTTGCTGCAATGTGTATTTTAAAATGTCCAAATACAGGCAATTTTGATAAAGATTCTTTTGTTAATCTAATGCAAAGTTATAGGCTACAGCAAGCTTTACTAATGCAAAACAAGAAAACTATGATATTAAGAAAATAAGATATTATGAACTATTGGCATCCGTATAAATAAGACAATATTGAATCTATTATGGCAGTCTATTGTGAAACTTGGTGCCAGATTTACTAATCTGCGGGTTTGGAAAAGTGGAGATGTTAACCATAGCAACCAATCAGATTCAAGCTGACATTCTGTAGTATGTAATAGTAAAATGAGAACTAGAATCTGATAGGTTGCTATGGGCAACATCTCCTTTTTTCCAAACCCACAGTTTAGTAAATCTGGCCCTTGATGATCTCTAATACTGAAGAATTTAAAGCTACACACTTGCAGAGCACTTAGTTAGGACCTTATATGGTGGACACACACTGCCTGATAATCAGAATTCCAAAATAATCCTGAATAATACTTAACAGTTTAGGGTCAGTGTATTAACATAATTTTTGATGGTGTTTTAACAAATAGGTTGTTGCCATTCACTACACAATAATTGGGTAAATCCGAAGCTGAATGTCTGATTGGCCTGATTACCGTATAGTATATGGTGAGCTTACGTCTTTTCCACTGTGTGTTTTCTCTATTATTAATTGGCGATATACAGATCAGTGGAACTAAACTCTCCTATACTTTAAAGCTTCATTAGTGGACAAAAGGTTAGCAGCATGTGTATTCTACAGGAAAAAAAGAATGTTCTCGTATAGTGTATAGCATGGAATACAGGTAGGATGTCTGATATTGGAGAACTAATAAGGAAAAGTGAAAATATTGAGATCTATCCTCGCTCATTCATCACAAAAGCACACTAATAGTGTTTCTATTTTCTCTATATGAAGCTAATAAAGTGAAAATATCTGCATTACTTTTCCTTTGAAGATACTTGATAGAGTTTTTCTCCCAAGTATTCAAGTCTTTCTTTTAATTCAAGTTCTTGGTACAGACTTTTTGGTACATTGTTTGTTCCATACAGCAATCCAAATAGACACCCAGCAATAGATCCAGTTGCACCACTTTCTCCTGAAACAAAAAAGTAACATTAAATAGAATATCCACATGTATGAGAATCCAATGGTAAAATTAGTGCAGAGTTGGCTTGGCAGCATGGATTCTGATCCTCATTAAGGCCCGGATTCAAACTTCTTCCTTTATTCCTTACAGTAGAATCCGCTGCGGAGGCTATTGATCCACAGACCTGCATGTAGGAAAGCAGGGCACTTCCCCTGTTCTCCTATGTGCATATTGTGGATCTGCCAGCAGGACCTTACCTTAGGTATCCCACCTGGAATACTGAATTGTGCGTAAGGGCTTAGCCTTGCCTTTACTGTACAATTGAAATGCTTATGCCCACCCCCCACATATATCTCCTACGTCCGCGGGGGTTGCTCTCAGATTGGCACATGGCGCAGCATCGGTCGGCTGCACTTCCTTGGGGAGATAATGGATCGTATTTACACCTAAGTAGAAGACGCTTCTTGGGTGCGGATCCTTAGTAAAGGACCTACTATGCATGCCTTTACGCAATCTACATACCAGTTAGTCTTTAAAGACTGCATGGAGTATTTTAAGTAGAAAGAGGCAGGGTAATGCCTCCTCGGGATGTGCCTAGGTAGAAGTGGGAGGGGGGGGATTTCGATTAGCCGGGGAGGCGGGGAGAGGCAATATCCATGCGGACATTGGATGGAGAGATAAGGAAGCCCAATGGCACTCGTAGCCCTATGGCATTCGGTACCTAAAAACGGCGATATAAAGGCAGGGTGGGTGAGCTGGGTGCGGATCTGTCTGCACCTAACTCACTCGGATCCGTGAATACGGTCCAATGGTACTGCACATGCGTGGTACCAATATACAGCAGACTTTTGTACGTAGCATTCCATACATCTGCTGAATTTCTTAGGTCTGAATCTGGGCTACCAAGTTCCTACCCACTTGTTATAATGTCCTCCTAGGCTACTATTTCCTCTGGCAATAGGAACTTATTTCATTTTTTTTAATACCTGTTGCTAACATACACCAAATCCTAAATGTGACAAAAATTAAATGTTTCTATTTTTTTATGAATGAATGTCTTATGATGATAATTTGACATTTTCTCTCCATAAAAACTTAATAAATATTTAGAATTTGATGATTTTTTCAAATTATTATCTGGAATCTATTTTACAAATTGGAATAAGAGCACTATTGAGATAATCTGTATTATGTCATTTAGTTAGCTTTTTTTTTTGCTTTACTTTTTTATACTGTTTTCTAGTATTATCATGTTTGCCACATTAATCACAAAATAAACATCAAAAACATAGATATATCGACAGCCATAGTTTTGCTAAACAAATCTGAGACTTTAGTAGTGCAGTCTCCTACACTTCCCACAGACTCACATTGGAAAATGTAAAATTAGTTTGTGACATAAATCTATACAGCTGTTAGATTTGTTCACTTTACAATCTCCACCCTGTGGTAAGGCAGTGGTATTGTGCATAAAGGCTTAAGCTATGCAGAGCCTTCTCTACTAACAAGTATTGTTATTTTCTAAAACTGTGTTTGTGTGTTTTTGACACAAGAAGTTACCATTTACCTCCATGAAACATTGCTCGACTGCAGAGTTCCTTCCAGTCTCCACCTGCTCCAAGAAGAGCATCATATGCAATCATGGGGGCATCGTGTCCTCTCCTTCCACCACGGCCCTCTGAGCTCCATTTCTTATATATCTATACATGAAATAGTAATACAGCTTAGCTTATTTGGCTTCAGAAAAGATATGAGAAACTGGGGAATGGAATGTTGTTGGAATTGTGTATGGCAGAGGCATAGGGTAGTGCAAATTTGCATTCCCTTTGGGTTTTGCATCATTGTTATTAGCAAAATGCACAGTATTTGTACATTCACCTCAGAATAAATGGTCAACAAATAGGTTGCTGAAGTGTTGACACTGTAAATTAGTTTTTGACTGGTGGGATAATAGTGATATAAGTTGTGCATGTGGACATGGAATACCTGATGGAACACTAAAAGCCCAATAATTCCACAGAACTGGGAAAAATGAGGAATGAGTTGAATATTTGTGGAATAGTATAAAAAATGTATCTCTAGTTCAAATAAATAAACTGACGGTAACCCTTGAAGATAAACATTTCTTTTTTTCTTTTTAGCATAACCAGATTTTTAAGAGCACATGCACATTTTGGATAAAAATCACCCTGAAATGCCATGCTATGCATAATGCTAAGGTCAACCAATAACAGCACTTTAAAAGATTACCTTGTCCCTCTCTTCAGCATCGTACTTATCAGGAAAGGTGGGCTTGGTTGCATTGTCTTCTTCCATTTCCCTTTCTTCCAGGTAAAACTGCCATTTAGCTTCAAAGTAAAACCAATGTTCTTGGTATTCTAAAAAATAGAAGTAACAAAAAAACACTCTCTTAACAATCCATAAGATGTGATTGTCATGTGATTGTTTAACCAAAGCCACTTCTATACTTAGTCTACCATGTTGTAGCTAACAATACCTCTTTTCTCTCAGCATGGTGTCATATACACAGGTTTTTTTTTAAATGTGCTATTATCATATAGTATACGGAAAAATGGGGCAGATAAGAGAAATACATTTTATCTTACATCGCTAAATCTTATATTTCTTTATAAAACTTGCTGTAGTAAGTCATTACCTATACTGAGAAAGCACACACACTCTCTAATATTCCACATTTTATAGGACATCACTGATCTGCCCAGACCACCTCTGTTATTATGAGGCCCTGAATTATATTTGCCACATATCATCACTGTCCCTGTGGTTATGAAACTAATGCAGAGGCAGATGTAAGTATACATAGTTTACAGAAAAACATTTGCACCAGCCGCAGGACAAAGCTGGGTTCACACCTATGCTTGAGGTATGATGGCTCATACAATTTCACTGATGGGCATGGCGATACACATGTACACACTATACCAATTTACCAGCAGATCTGAAATCACCGCCTATACTGCATAGAAGACTACCAGAAAAATAAAGACCCCCTATATTCGTAATCTTATCGCCCAATTTCCTTCCTTTCAACTGATGTAAAAATCCTTGCTAAATTATTGGCCACTAGATTGAATAAAGTAATTACCCAGATTATTCACCCCGATCAAATTGGCTTCATGCAGGTGAAGTCTACCACTACAAACCATACCACTATAGCCATATCCATAACTGATGGGTCCACGCCGGAGGCTGTGGTCTTATCCCTGGACACCGCTAAGGCATTCGACTCAGTCGAATGGCCTTACCTGTGGGAGGTGCTACGTAAATTTGGCTTTGATGAACGCTTTATTGAGTGGGTCCAGATGCTTTACTCTGCCCCGGCGCCCAGGATATGCATCAATGGACACACCTCTGACTCCTTTTCCCTGGAGAAGGGCACGAGACAGGGTTGCTCCTGTCTCCGGCTCTTTTTGCGTTGGCTGTTGTCTCATTCATGCATGCTTAGGCATATAGGGACTCTCAGCAGGGGGCTCGGTGGATCAAATCACCCTATACATGAATGATATCCTGTTATTTGTCTGACGTGGGTAGAGATATGGGTAATCTAAGCATGGTGGATTCTTTTGGGGTATACTCAGGTCTCAAGATTAATTGGACTAAGTCCCATATATTCCCGCTAGGCTGTCTGGATCTTTCTCGGGCCCTCTGCAGTGGACCAACAAATTTAAATACCTGGGCAATTGGGTTTCCGATAGGGCCACTGGAGTTTTTTCCACTTAACTTGCTTCCTATAGACACATGCTTTAAAAGTAAATTCCATGTCTGTCAGAAACTCCCACTGATGGTCACTGGAAGAATCAACCTAGTCAAAATGATTATCCAACCCAAATACCTGTACGTTCTACAGCACTCCCCAGTCTATTTTCCCTGCAAAGTATTTACAATGTTGAATGATCTGCTCTCCTCATTTATATGGGCCGGACGTAAGCCTAAACTTAAAATTGCAGCATTGTGCCAGCTGAAGTCCAGAGGGGAGCTTGCCCTGCCAAATTTTAGGAACTATTATCTTGCCTCGCAGCTGGCACATCTTATAATCTGGGTTGGTGGGACTGGTTCGGTGGGCCTGACAAGTGCTTTGGTACAGCGCTGCTCCACTGGCCTCCTATTCAAACCCTACTGGTGGGCAGAACTGGTGGATCGGATTACCCTTTGGTTAAGCAGGCAGTGGAGGTGTGGAGACAGGCTGGGCAGCTCTTGGGGGAGATGAGACGGATCCAGACGTTCGGCTATGGAATAATAAGAACTACCCTGAAATTTTATCCCTTCGGGTCCATAGTATTTGGTCACTCTCTCCTCTACAGACCTTGGGACAAGTATACACAAGTAGGGTGCTAAAGACTTTTGCCCAACTAAGGGAGGAGTTTCACTTCCCAGCCTCGAAATTTCTTTGCTTACCTGCAGCTCAGGCACGCCTTGGCATCACCATTTAGAGAGGCAGTCCCTGTCATTAGGGATTCCTCAACCAAATTATTGTTAAGGGACCTGGGGCAACATGGGGCCATATCCTATATTTATAACACTCTTAATGGAATGGTTACATTGAGTACTATGGCGGGGCTGCATTTTAAATGGGCAGAGAATATTGGTACACTAGATGACGATGCTTGGGAGCATATGGTAGGATGCACAAGAGAGGCTACGGCATGCCTGCGCTTTCAGCAAGTCCATTATTACATCCTACACAGGGTTTATTTTACCCCATTGAGCATGCACAAACTTGGCCTATGTTCTTCTTCTAACTGTCCAAAATGTGGTGCACCCGAGGCAGACTTCTGGAACCTGTTGTGGGCTTGCCCACTAGTCTATGGTTTTTGGGAAGCGGTCTGCTAATGTGTCAGAGATACAGCTGAATGTATCCCTCCTATAGACCCTCTCCTTGTATTATTTGGTGTTAATCTGGAGGAACTTTGCAACGTGATCTTTTACCGCTATGCACTTAATCTCTCTACACTTGCCAAGGTTATCATTGCGAGATCATGGCTGGTCCTGGACCCCCCAGGTTGAAGAACTAGATTTCCATAGTTAATGATACAGTTGGGCATGAACGACACTTATATACCCAAAGGAAGGCTCTGCACAAATATTATAAAATCTGTAAACGCTGGTGTGAATCCCCATACAGTTTAACTCTGGAGCCTCCAGACACCTCGGTCTGATTGTGTTGAGACCCCATTGTCTGAGTGAATATGAGGCCATAGAGGCCGACCCCCTCCCCAAATGCCCTACACGCAATGTCCCCTTAATTCAGGTACAACTTGTGATCAGTGTTGAGAGATAAGCGAAGCTGGGTTAGAAGTAGGCTATAGAGATGAATCCTCTGTCTAAATATATAAATTTTTGGTTGATGTCTTCAATTGTTAGGTTGGTATACCTGTAATTTGTTACTACTTAGAAATTGTTAACATGTACGTCTGTTATACTGCAAATAGGTAAATGCGATATGGAAAATTGTATTTTTTCAATATGATGATGCATAGGATAGGCGGAGTTGATTCATTGGCAGTGCCTCAGGGAGGGGTTAGGGGATATGTTATGTTATTTTTATGTTTGTATGTTGTATCTGTTCTTGTATGTCTTGAAAACAATAAAAGACTACCAAATTAAAAAAAAAGTAGACTACCAGAAAAGTCGTAAACACACTACAGACATTTGTTCCACATCACACCATAGCTGGCTGATCTTTAGGAAGTTCACACAAACAAGTGCAACAAATTAAATCACATAACAAATCAGAATTATTGGACAGATTCTTGCAATTACCGACCAAATGGTTATGTATTTGTATGTTTTATAATTGGCCCGTAAATTGCATAGGAGTATACCCAGCTTTAGTCCAGGGGGCTGCTGAAGGTATGTAAATGTTGCTTTTGCATTGTTTTTGTTAAAAAAAAAAGAAAAAAAAAAAGAACAGGTGTGTGTGTGTGTGTGTGTTCATTTGCCTCCCAGTTTTTGCATTCATATGTACGATGCCCAGGTTGTTTTTGGTTTTGTGTTCAGATCCAAATCAGGCCCTGAAACCTAAGCTGGGGACACACTAGAAGTTTTAGTTCACATTCAGACAGCGGTAACGATTTTAAGCTCTGACTTGCTTAACAATGCCCCCATGCACACTGTTCTCTATTTTACTGGGGATCGGTTACAAACAGTTCCCATAAACTCTGTAATGATATACAGGCCCACAAGGTGGCCCTATGCCGAAATATTAATGGGAAACGTTGCTCTGATTATCATGTGCTGGCACACACTACAGTTTTCTCAGAACATCACAACATCGCAGATTGCAAAAATTAGGAGTTCATACGAATATCACACAATCCAATGCTGTTTCTGACATTATACATGGCTAAATTGTCAGAGCTATCTGACGAGATTATCAAGTGAACCCAGCTATAACTTACATACCCAAACAATATAAACAAGATAGTCATTCATGGTTATTTTATCTTACCGGCCATATGACGAATAGTTTTCTTACAATATTCTTCTGCCATTGGTAGCACCTTTAGCATGTCTCTCCCCCACTGTACTAGGGGCTTTCCTTGTATGGCATAAGAGGCAAACAATGCAGAACAGAGTGACCCCAGGAATCCTAAAAGTATGAATATAGAGACATTGAAACATCATCAAATTATGTCAAGGCACGAACTATAATATAACATTAAAATATTCCCAATCAAAAAGTTAACCCAATATGAAACAGTAGCATTTGAACATATAGAGTGTATTATGTTTGGAATTTGATTTGCTTTTTGCTGTGTACATAACTTCAAGTAAAGCCTTGACACCTATTGCATTGGATACGTCACTAGGTTTACTACTATATTCATTAGTATTTTGAGCAAAATAAAAATATTCAGCAACCATGGTATATATTTACTGACACCTTTGAAAATGGAAATGTATCCTACAACAACTAATCAGCATACAGCAATCATTTATCTGGTACATTCTAGAAATTAAGAGTTAAATCTTATTGGTTGTTGTGGACAAGATGCAATCTATTCTCATGAGTTGCAAAATCATTGCAATAGCAGAACAAGTTACTAGTATAAAATAACACCAATGAAATATGAAGAAGCAAAAGGAAAGGCTACAATATCTACATTAAAAACAATGGACCAGATGCAAACATGTTGATTTCAGGGGGAGTCAAGTTAATTGTATTCTTTGCATGCAGGGATATATCTTTGAATTGCTTACTGCACACAGATACTGACCAGCTTTACTATCGCACTGTTATTTAGACTTAGGAAACATCACCTCTCAACTCTAATCTGTTTGCAACAGATGAAATATGACTCCCCTGCAATCAACATGGTTTATCCCAGGAATAACTAATTTCAAGCACTTAACTAGGGTCTGGATCCAGCCTAGCTTTACTTTTACACTGTTATTTAGACGTAGGCTAGGAAATGCCACCTCAGACGAAATATGACTCCCCTGAAATCAACATGGTTTTGCCCAGGAGTAGCTTTCCTCTCTTAGGGCCTGATCCAGACCTACGCCCACCGTACTAGCTACGGCGGCGTAAGATCGGCTGAAAAGCCGATCTGCGCATGCGCCGGGCAGATGTTGCCCGGCGTAACTACGGCAACGCCCGATCAACGATCGGCGTTGAGGTTAGAGCAGGGAAGCAGGGGGAGGGAGGGTAAAGAGGCTGGGAGGACGGCGTTATCGTACTAACGCCTCCGTCCCAGCGTATTTACAGTCCCTTACACCGGCTGAAGTTAGGGTAGGCTTCAGCCGGCGTAAGGGAGTGTAAATACAATAGGGCAGGGGGAGTGTCAGGGGGAGTTCCACGATGTAACTCTGAGCGTTAGTACGCTCAGCGCTACATCGTAGGTCTGGATCAGGCCCTTATTTTCAATCACTGAATCTGGTCCAATGTGAATAGAAACATATTTTTCACAGATGCATTCCTCTCTTTTTACCTTCATATACAAGTATGGAGACGTGCATTATCCTAATAAGGTAATAAAAAAAATGATCCTGGAGCTCATGCTTAGTGGACGCACGGTGCTGTGTTTAATGCAAAATCCACAGGTTTTTTCCATTGAAAGTGGGGAAATTTCTTTAATCTTTAGGTCGCAGCATGCTACTTGGACTGGTGACCCGTCTTCTCGTAGTAAAAAATCTTTTATCTGGCGCATTGGCATAGCTGAGATCACAGATGATGTGGCGCTAGTAGGATACCAACGGCATAGACATTTAGATAGATATCGGTTCTGTAAAACTCTTTCCACAGCCAGCTCTGCTTCCTGTGGTGACTCAATATGAGGTTTGCTAAGCCTGCAAGGTCAGATCCTCCACATGGTCACCACCATCTTACCTATACCCTGCGCTGGACACCAGCAAAATTAGCAATTCCCTGTGGCCTCCCAGGACAGATCTTAGATGGCAGATTCTCTTTCAGCCACTAGCTGATGGTATTGTCTGTATTGTGCATCTTGAACTCTGGAGAATGTCTTTCAAGCAGTTAGATGTGTTGGACCAGGATCAGGTGTCTTTACCACCCCAACTTCCGCCCAATTCCCTAAAAGCCCCGCAAACAGGCCCAGCACAGATAGTACCTGCTTCACAGTAATTAATTAATCAGATAATCTCTCTTTATAGTGCCTAACTTTTAACCAAGTATGGTAGAATCAGTGTATTCAAGAATTTCTCTACTCCACAGAGGTGGCCAAGTACATTTCATCCTCCACAGTTTGCTGGTAGCTCTCTCTCCCCAAACCTATAGCCCTCTGAATGCAGCAATTTACGCTCATCTCTGGATTTCCTTGATAACACTTTGTGTGTATGTCACTCATAGGGTGCTACCCTTTAAACCTCTCCCCCCAGTGATTCAGGTTATTATGCTGCCCTAGAGATGCCCTTGAATTTGCATGTGACTCCGCTGACACTGCCCTATTTCTAATGATCCTTGATAAAGCTACATTGGAAGATCATAGCTATGGGGAAGGACAAAATGCACTCACAGAAGAGTGAGATTAGGACTCCCTGGAAACTTTCTTCTCAAGCTTTTATTTCAGCCCCTTCCCCTAGAGCTTCCCCACTGCAATTAAAGGAGTTGGAGAGCACTCTGCAATAGCCAATGCAAACCTCTGGTAGCTTTGTTCAATTGAGATTGGAGATTGGAGAGGTCTTGAGGCTTAAGGAGTCCACTAAACAAGAGGTCACTAATATCCAAACTGACATATCTCATCTAGCATCAAGGCTGACCACTATTAATTTTGACAAAGATTTCTGATGATTTACTTTCTGAAAAGTGAGAGGCTGTAACCCAACATACAACCGGTCTGCAAACCTTACGGATGGATGATTTGGACAACAGCGGTCGTAGGAATAACTTATAAGTGACAGGCCTTCCAGAGCATATCCAACCATCAGGGCTCTTTGATGTCCTCAACAATATATTCAGAGAAATCCTGGAACTTTAACCCAATAAACCTATATACTTTGACAGGGCACCTAGAGCTCTGAAGCCCCGAGGTTCGTTATCTGTAGACTGCATTATTTCGCCCAGAAAGAAGAAATCCACAGAAGGACAAGTGGAATTCTAAGTGCAGATATTCCAGGATCTTTTTTGGTGAAACCTCCAACAGTGTAGAATTCTCAGGCCCCTTACAAATTTGATACACGAACACAACCGGAAATACAGATGGGACTTCCTGCTCTCTCTCCAAGTCACCTCTGGTGGTAGACAGCACTCTCTATGCATGTACTCATAGCTGAATTTTTATAAGGCTTTGGATATCCCTAAACCTAACCTACCAGACTGGCTGGGCTTTGACTTGACTTACCTCCTGCCTTACCTCATCACAAACCCTGGAACACAGCTCAAAAATCAAGAAAGTGCACCACTGAGTCCAGATCAAGAGGAACAACAAAAGTCTCATGAACAACATTCTACACTTTTCTCAATTGACACACATTGTTGTGGCCTATGGCATACTTCTTTTGCATCACCCCTTCTGAATTTCCAATATCATCTGGACGCAGTGTTTTCACTACTGAGAAGTACCTTTTTTGCTGGATGAAAAGTAGACCACGTGACTTAGATTCTGTTTTTAGGAGTATGGTTTTAGTCAGGGTTATCTTGTTGGGGATTATTTTTCAGCCTAGGTGTTAGTTGAGGCTTTCTTAATCCTCTCTCATTCTGAGCTATAGGGCCAGGCCCCAGTATAATAATTTGGACTATAAAGATATTGGGGCCTTTAGTTATGCATTGTTGGGGTTGGTATTGATGTCTCAGTTGTTTTAGGAATACATATGTGAGCTTTTAGTAAGACACCAAATAAGGATTAATATATTAGAATGTTATGCTAGTTATTTCTTTAAATAGAAGTTATGGCATTCCTTCTCTCTCCAGGTATTTATATTTTGACCTTTAGAAGATTTTTAGAGGATTATCGTTGTCTATTTTAGATTTATTAAGCACTAACCCCCCTTCCTCCCTATGGTTCTCCACACTTTGTCTGCCCCAGACACCCTCCGAGTTGGGGGGTCTATTTTATTTCTCCCTGCCCAAACGTAACATTTTTGTATTACTAGTTGTGATTTCAATAATTAGGAAAGTTTTGTGTATACTTAGCAGTTTTACTATCTCTGATTCTTTTTCACATGCTTTTCCTTTATCCTCTCCATCATTTTGTGCACGGGATGCTTTCCCACCCCCTTCCTGCCAACCAGCACCTGGTATCCTACAACAACAGTCCAGAGGCGTAGAGATCCTGTTTGTGTAACATCTGCCCATTACAAATATCTCAGTACACAATCTAGAGGCAGACAGGGCTTACTTGGTAAAGGCCACACTTTTAAATCAGAATTACACATTTGTCACTGTTAACGTTCCCACTCATGGCCAGCTGGCATTTCTCAAAGGGGTGCTGGACTTTTAAGACATAGACATGACACTTTAATGAGAGTCTTCTTAGTGATACATACTGTAAACACAACTAGAAAGTGCAATAGACCAAAATATTCTGTACAACGACACCCCAAAATCTCTGCAGTTGCTGTTTGAGAAGCTCATGAACAAGTAATAATGGGGAAATGCATAGAGCTGGGATCCTTTTTATAAAAAGAACAGGAAAGCTAAAAAGCCACAACCTTATAGACTATTACAAAACTGGAGGCCTCACATAACTTTTCACTGTCAGAGCAGACTTTAGTGGACTTGATAGAGGCCTGCAAAGCATTAAACTTAATTCTCAACGAAAAAGCCAAACTTTGTGCCCCCAAATGTGATGGCAAGTACTTTAGGTGGAGAAACAAAACCAGGAAAAATGCTAGCTAGTACCCTGTGCGGGCAACAGACTGCCTCCTATATTCAGTCTATTGAGATGAAAGGAGGAGGTATAATGGAGAAAATAGCAACGGCCCTTAGTGACTATTGTCTGTATTGACTATGCGTCTGTATAACCTTCGGACAATTGACAACCCAGCAACCCCGTGCCCTGATGAATTTCTGGTAAGCTATTATAAAATATTTAATAAAAAATTAGCTGTGAGTGATTAACACAATTTTTAAGAAGGGTACTGACCCTGCTTGTGCACAAGTTACTGTCCCATCTCCTTACTAAACAATGATTTCAAATGATATGCCAAATTAATAGTCAACTCTATTGTCTAATCTTATTCATAGCGACCAAGCAGGTTTTGTTCCCGGTCGATAATACTACAAAACGTTTTACGCTCATCCACTGGGTTAAACACTCGGACAAGCACGTCATTCTCGCCACAGACACAGAGAAGCCTATCACAAACCGCGGCAGAGGCCGCACTTACCTGTGTCCTGGTTCCCTGTCTGTACCTTTCTCCCGGCGCACGGGTCCTCGCAGCCGTCGGAGACTGTCACTGAAACAGTGACAGCCTCAAGCATACTCACCAGTCTGGACGCGGCGTCCTCCACGTGGGATTCTGGCGGCAAGCGCGGTGGGGCTCTGATCCATGGGCGCGGCCATCTTGGACTGGTCACATGACAGCGCTTCTCCAATGAGCTCAGTGTTCTCCGGTCCTCCAGCCAATCAGTGCGCAGGGCGCACTATTTAAACCCTGCACACTGTTCCAACGTTGCCAGAACAACTAGGTCCTCTAGGTGCCTGGTACTCCTGCATCGTGCT
>WWET01003082.1:179788-192788 GCA_011038615.1 Limnodynastes dumerilii | reverse complement strand
TATATTATATTGTATATACAATATCCAAAAAGAGGCTGCTGCATATATATATATCCTGTAGTTTAAACTGTTAATTAAAGTTTCTAAAAGGTACGTTTATGAGTTAGTATTTTTAGGAATTTGAAATAGATCTATAATAACTGATATTAAAAGGAGTAAATCCATATTGTCATTTGTATTAAAAGCATAATGTGTCTATACATAGAAAGGTCTCCATTAAACAGATCATCCTCTTTAAGTTGTGTATATTATAAACATAAACTTAATGAAACAGTACAACAAGAGCTGACATGACAATCTATCGCAGTGCCAAGTGCTGAATATGCCACAAACGCTTAAGGCACCTCATTTGGGGGAGATGTAAGGATGAACATAATGCAACCTTAGCAGAGGCATGGTATCTACCATGAGAATGGGTCTGGGGTGATGGTGGCCAGATGTGAGCGCGCATTAGACCACTCCTGGTGAAAGCCTTTGATGGAGGAAAAACAGGAAGGAAGTGAACACGAAAATAGACATGAGGACAGAGAATATTGGTTGTATATAAGACGATCCTTTTCTATGCTTGTTTTATGTTGTTCTGTTGCTCCAAAGCATCTTCAGAGTATCCGGGCCTGTTTCTGGCTAATTATATGAGCTCCCACTGAGTATATTATTGTCACCACGTGTGTTGTGACTTAAGATCACAAGGCCTGTGTTATTATTCGCCATTGATCTTGCATTAGACTGATGTACAGCTGCATTTCAGTAGATCACAATAGTGTTGGGGCTAATATTTTCTGTTAAACAAATGTTCAAATTCTTGTCATGGAGTTGATGAAGGGCTTGGCGGGCTGGGCAACTGAGGACAGATTCTACTTCTCTGCTCAAGACTCCTTAACTGGCTTTTACCCTGAAACCAGGACATGTAATTGACACTCTGGTCATATGGTCCTCTAAAAGCAGTCTTAATACAGAAAAAAAAAAGATAAAATATTATAAAATATTAAACAGATGCTGTGGTAAATCAGATATATAAAGTATTTAATTTCAAGCAATAAAAAAAAGTAATCTAGCGTAAAAAATCTTATGATACCATTTTTTTAACTTAGTGGGCTGGATCCAGGGGGAGTCAAGTTAATTGTATTCTTTGCATGCAGTGATATATCTTTGAATTGCTTACTGCACACAGATACTGACCAGCTTTACTATCACACTGTTATTTAGACTTGGGATAGGAAACATCACCTCTCAACTCTAATACTGTTTGCAACAGATGAAATATTACTCCCCTGCAATCAACATGGTTTAGCCCAGGAGTAACTCATTTCAAGCTCTTACTTAAGTCTGGATCCAGCCCAGTGTGACTTCAAAAGACGTATTTATTTGTTTGTTTGTTTATTTATTTATTTATTTTACTGGGATCACAAAAACTGCAAGGAAAAAAAAAATATGTAATCACTGAAATGGGATATAAAGTTTTACATTTTGGCCAATGGTTTTAAAAGCATAAACATTGAAGAATATAGCCCTGAGTGTCCAGGAATGCTGATTAGTTTTAATGATTTTAGTTTCTTTGGACTTACAACAGTATCAGCATTTATGGTTTCGGGTATTTTGGGGTTAAAGTGGTTAAGGTTCAGCTGGGTGGGCGTGTCTCTTTAACAGACATACTTAACTGCCATTAAATAGGTTAACTGTTCAGTTAAGCATGACTCATGTTGTTACATCTGGTGAATGGGTTAACTGTTTATTAAATATCGGAAACCATTAAAAAACAATATTGTCCATTCTGGCAGTGACCAGCCAGTCAATCATTTTTCCACTGTGGTATTGAATGGGTTAATGATTCTGCTAAAGCAGCAGGTCGCTGCTTAGAACTCATATTGTCCGCTGTCTTGAAGTGGTTACAGGAGGCAGACCTAAACATTCCCACGGAATGAGTCAGATGGACTAAACTGAGCTGTGTTTTTGGTCCGGGGATGCTTCTTATGTACATCCTGTTGTGTAATTAACAGTAATTTTTACCATACCAACAACCAGCGTCAGCTATGCACTACCCTGCAGGATGTGTGGAGATTGTAAATATCATAAAGATGGGGCATACACAGTATTTTTATATCCTATTAACAGGAATGACCATATACAACAGCCCAAATCAGCTTTGGATTCATGCGGATATCTGAAGTTTTTGGTGCAGATTAACAGCTTTATGGAGCACCTAGTGCATTTATAGTCTACTCATTGGAACCGATTAAGACAATAGGACAATGATACTATATTTGTTGCATTTTGTTCTTGGAATATAAATATATTGGTGTGTCACAACTGTACAGCAGGTACAGGGCAACACATGGAATAATTTAGGTGGTGTTAAGATCAAGGTCTAGGCACGATAAAGAAGTTCTAAGATGCTCTGCCAAATGAGGAAAGCTGTGACTTGTAATAGACTGCACGCATAAAGAAATCTTATTTAAGTGATTGTAGGCACGCAAGCACACGCATAAGATTAAAAGACCTAAAAATGTAAAAGCCGCATGGGAAGAATAGAAACATCGTAACATATGAATTAAAATAATAATCAAATGATATTTATTAATGTACAAATAACAATTCATGTCATGGTAAAAAGAAAGCTTTAAATACACATAAATCCGAGAGTAGGTATTAGTAATAGTCGCTAAAAGTATAACTAGAATCTACAGTATATAGATATAAAATAATAATAATGACAATAATTCAAGAAAAAAATCATACATTCAAAGTTAATTTTATCACATATGTTCAAATGAGACCTCAAAATTCAGGTTGTTAAATTGATGTTATTAAACCTCAGGGTCTATTCAAACTGAGCGAAAGAAAAAAAATATAAAAAACTGGTTGGTCCAAGGAAACCAGAGCAAAGCCTTAAGGGAGACTGGAGCAGAGGAATCTTGGAAAAGTAGTCTTCCACAAGAATGGATTCTAAGAAGTAATTATCATATGTGGCAATACTCTGCTAAATATTGATTGAGTAATAATATGGTAAAGGAGCTCTCCAGAGGTAGAAACTCAATGGGGAACTCATTAACTAGCCATGGTTTCCAAAGGACCGCACTCCCTATTATGCTGCGGTAATTTGGGAACCAGGCATGTGTAAAAAGGGGTGTAGGTCACCACCTCGAACGGCCCATTTTTTCCCCCGCCAGTTCTGAATGGTCTTCAAAATTAATTGCTTCTGCCTCACCCCTAACCCTAAAACTTCCCATAGATTCCTACTCACCTGTGAAGGGCGTGACATGTCTGCGGCAGGCATCATTTCCGAATGAATAAAGGGTAATGCCAATCAGCATACTTATTCATTAAAAATGATCAGAGTAGTACTATTTTCAAAAAGGAGACAGACGAAAATCAGTTTTTGTCTGTCTCTATTTCTAAAACAGCATTTTCGCAGTGGCGACTCCCACTGTGTAAAGAGCTCTCCACAGAGTTTTGTGAGTGCCCTCCATGTGTGGGGACCCAAGGGTGACCACCGGGTTGCCACGTGCATAGTGTTCTACCTCATGTACTAGTCTCTGGATATGTGGTGTCTGCATAGCATTACATTTCCCATGTCTACATATGTTCATAGTTCTTCTAAAGTTAATGTATTGGATCCACAATTACAACTGAATTATGCATGTTAGCCTTTGCTATGGAGGTTAACGTTGGTAATTTGCGATTCTGTAATCCATACATGCGAGAGTAGTGCACACTCTCCGCTTTCCCTTCGCATATATGGACCTTTCACGTGCAGAACCCTACCTTAAGTGTCCACGTGTGGAAAGCTGTTGTACAGAAAGTACCATCATATGTAATGGCTTGGGAAAATTACTGTACGTTTTGCATTCTTTCCTTCGCCCACCATGCATATCGCATTTACATGGTGACTTGACCCACCGCGCCATTAGAGATTCACGTACGCATTATAGCGCAGCATCCATCGTACTGTGTTCTGATGCATGCGCAAGGCAAACAGACAGCTTATTTACACATACAAAAGGCCTCTGGATCCAGACCAATGTTATTTAAATTACATTCATTTGATAAGTAGATTTTCTAGTTGTTTTATGTTTCATATTACTGCTTTTATCATTATATGCTTTCTATTTTTATAATCATCGTCACCATGTAAAATGCTGTGTATGAGTTTTCATTCCTATTTTGAGGTTCATAATAATAATAATATCATACCAGCCCCTAATTTGCATAACCACATACACAAAATTGTGTTATCACAAACTTTTATCCAACAGGACTTGTCTGCATCAGCATACTGACACTTGTTCTGAATCTCCTTTGTCCATTTTTAGTATTACTCCACTGCCTTTAAGGCACTCCAAAGCCAGTCCTGCAAAAACATATAGTACAACAAATTTAGGGAGATTACAAAGATTATGGAAATTCCTCAGAATGAGGACACATCAATGCGACATCTGGCTGACCAAGACTTCCTCTGTCAACTGTGGCTCCAAGCAGGAGACCATGCAATATGATGCAAAACATGACCTGGATACATCACACTTCACACGGTAATTATTGTGAGAAGAAACATATGGGCAAGAACTAGAGACACTTTCCAGATATTAAAATCCTGATCTCTTCTCCAATACGGACTGAGCACAATTCATGACCTGCCAGGTAATGTGAGTAGAGTCCCGGATGGTTACATTCCCAGTGCTCACAATATGTCATGTGACAACCCCCCTGCAATCATTATGGGGTAGGAATTGAATATGGTAAACTCTAGGTGGTAGTATAATGGCAGAGCTAATAATGTGACCACATACAATGAAGGTACAATGAAGGTGGCACTAAATACAGAAAATCTTAACCAAGTTCCGGGTAAAAAAAAAAAAGCCTATAGGGGTAATGATATAAGGCTGGTATAGATCTATCAATGTGCTTCTTCAATGGAGCTGGTGTTGTGGCTCCATAATATGTAGTTGTGGTCTTACTGATAAGTAGAGCTGCATAGGGGTCCATATGCTGGTGACTGAAACATAAATAATAAATAAATAAAATTGTATTCATATCAGTTCTTAGGTGTAGTTGGCATATGCAGAGACATCAGTGAAGGTTTAGAAATGTACTCAGAAATATAGGGCTCTATTTATGGACAGCGCATAAATCTGGGGAGTGATAGTGATCCAGGCTCGCTTATCATCGCAGCGAGCCTGGACACTTCACTCCCCAGATTTATAAAAACTTACCTTCATCGTGAAGACTCACGATGTCCGGTGAGTGTTTCCACTGCATCCCCGGCGCTTCACTCGTATGTGAAGCGCTGACGATGCAGTAAAATAGTCGCGCATGCGCCGTACACGCACGGCGCATGCGCAATGGTTACCTGCCTCACGGAGCGGTGGCATAAGGAATCAAGTTGATTCCTTAATCCCTTTGCTGTATTACACTAATCCTTGTCTCTGTTGGCCATCAAATTCTGGAATGACCCAAGTACAAAACACCAACAACAAATTAGTCAACCGTAGTATTACTGTATGGATGTCCAGGTTTTCCTGAAGGGCATTCTGCACAGTCATAAAATTTCCAATATGACATGATACATATGCTGACACATGATGATATGGTGATGGAGAAGAATATATTCCCTTTTATAAAGAACATATGAACATTTTTAGTATAAAATCTGCAAACATTTTTAAGCAGTATTATTGTCAAAAGTTATTGTCACATTTAAAGTAATGTAGAATTAATTTAAATAGATTTATAAATAGATCATTTTGTAACACTAACATTTTTGTACAAATATACAAATAAAATAAAAAACACACTTAAGAACCTGCAAAAGCGCTGCTTCCTAAAACAGGTAACGTTAGGATGAGCAATGTACCTTTTAATAAGCTGTCTTTCGTTGTAGAAACTAGACACACCTGATTACTAACAAAAAGTTGCTGCAAGTGTGTGATTAACACATGAAGAACGATTATTCGTGGCACCTTGAGTGCGGAGTGAGATTTCCGGAAGTCAAGGGCTACCTTAACTTCAGCATTATCTATTTGTACCTGAAGGACACAGATCCGTTAGCTAAAGGTAAGCAATTATACGCACGCACGTAGCAAGGCAACACCCATGACACGCCCCTCAGCCGGCCGTGTTGTTAGTGACTTACGCCACCATAGGGCACCCTTATCTCTACGTGTGTACATACGTGCATATGCTCAGTTACGTACCTGCGTACCTTACTACCCGCCCCCTCAAATGCCCATTTAAATGCTTCCCCGCCCACTCTCACGTAACTTTGAACGTACGGACTTCTACCTCTCCCCTCCGTACGTATGTCCCTAAGTGCAATTCACAAGTCCGTGCCTACTGGACTTCCGTGCGTAAATACTACGTAACTTGCGTGGAAAAACTAACGACAGATGCGCAGTTGCTCCAATCCTAAAAATACGCATGCAACTCCACATAAAAGCGTATGAATACGGTCCGAAGAGTTATGAAGATTGATGGTATAGATAGAGCACACCTATGCCATACATTAAAAGGAAAGTAAACACATACTTGAAGTTGTAGTCTTTCCGAATTCTGGATCTAGAAGATTGTGTTCCCGGTTCCGATGCGATTGTCAATACAGACCAGACAGATTACTTATGAGAAAAATGCTCTTTCTACAAATACTGGGCCAGATCCAGAACAACGCTTGTGAGCGAATTTACGCGTGTCGGAGACGTAAAATTGCCTTTTGGTAAGTACTGCGCATGCGCACCATAGAAAATATGCTCAGTAACGTAGCGTAATTGTGAACGTATGGGCTATTCACGTATGTGTCATGTAAATACTTACGTGTGGGCGTGCCAATTTTACGTGAGTCTAAAATACGTCTGAAATACGCTATGTAGGCGGGGGTTTGTATTTAAAGTGTACAGTATGGGCATGCTTAGCTGCGTAAATACGTGTTGCCCATACGTACATGTGCGGATCACCTTCGGTTACGTTGCCAAAAGTTAAGGTAGGGTTTGAAAAGCGGATCTTGACAAAATCCGTACGTTCAAGGGGTGTGGCTAGGGGAGTGTATAGAAGGTACGCACACGAAAATACACTACACGAATGAACGTACGGCAAACGTAGTTCTGGATCTACCCCATTATCTGTTTTTTTTTTTTAAATGATATAAATTTAATATCAGAGAACTTAAGTAACATATTTATATTAATCTGAATCTCTGTTTAGTTGTTTCTACTTGGCATAAAACTTGATATCTTATAGTCTTATTTTACATTAGATAAAAATGGTCAAAAGTTACATTTTATTCTTAGAGAAAGACTATTGTCTTCGGCTCACATAACGCAGCACATCCACGGATTTCTCACATGTAAAATCTGATCATACTAATATGTGTGTATCTTTGTTAGGATTGCAGAACTGGATATGAGAGAAGATAATGCACAGGCTGCTCAGCAAGGAAGCTAAAGTCTTGACATACAAGATGTCATATTTAATCTAGGCTCCCTCCTCAGGACGAGCTCTTCCCTGTGCTGTGGGGCATGCTTACAATTCATGCTGCTCAGCTGTTCCCCTTTTTAGTTCTGCATAAATGCCCAATTACTGAACCCAGAGGGCCTTCGCCTGTAGCTGTGTAGTTTAGGCCTTCAGGCAGATGTCTTGGTGGATTGCACATCTCATAGCAAGCACCCTAAACATCTTTGGATTTTCCACTGCTGCAAAGCCATTATGAGAGAGCATTTCTCTGTGAGAGTCTCTCAGTGCTCAGTCATTACATGTAAAGGGTAGTCAAGCAGGAAGATAAGAAAGAAAAATACAATTTGTTGTACAGACATGGAGAACACAGCAACCGATGCCTGATACTCCCACTGCAAATAAGTAGAGCAAAAGAAAAAAATAATGACTGAAGGAGAGAGAAAAATGATATGTTTGTACTATGAATTATAACAAAGTGTCAGATTCAGAACCAATTAAATGAGCTGACTTATGTATGCACCGTGGGTAGGTCAGCTCTGTATAGGTACTGCACATGCGCAGTACCTATACTTCCACAATGGAACACAGCCGCCAATGCTGCAGAAATCAGCCACCGCAAGAGGGGCCAGGCCACCAACCATGCATATGAGATACACGTGGTGGTTGTGCTTTTGTATTTAAATCGTACACTTAGGGCTGTGTTTAGCCCTTACTTACGATAATATATTTCACATCTTAGACACTAGAGCTCCCTCTGACGTCATTAACAGTATAAAAGGGGAACTCTAGTTTCTGAAAGATCATTACCATCGGCACCGTGGAACAGGAAGGAGAATGTCGTTGTCGTGGCAACAGGATGAAGACCGGACAGAAGAACTCCAAGCAACTGAACCTTCATCTCCTTCTTCAAGCAACTGAACCATTCTCCAATCAAAAATTCCAGGACTTCAAGCAGCACTTCACAACCTCCATGCAAGTCATCCCAAGATAGATGACCGCAGAACGGTGAGTCAATACTATTTATTTTTTATTTTTTACACACACAGAACATAGCTTTTGTGGCCACCTGTTTATTTTTACCATGTAAGGGGAATACATACTGTATTGAAAAATATGGGACAGGCACATTTCCATACTCATCCAGTCCGGACGTCTATGGGCCTGTGGATGCGGGTCCGGGTTAGTGGCATCTGTCTCCCTGGCGGACAATGGTGAATCTGCAAGGATTTACCGTGGACCAATGGGGAGGCAGCGTGGACCAATCAGGGACAGCGGCTTCGGTCCAATCAGGACAGGACGCAGTGAGCCAATCAGAGCTCGCTGCCTCATTAGCCCTACACCCGTTTGGCGGCATAAAAGCCGCTGCAGCGGGAGTGGAGCTCAGTCGGCAAAAAAGAACTAGAAGAAGAGAAGACGTCAGGAGGAGCCCCGTGGCCGCAAGGAGAAGACCTGAGGGCAGAAGCATAGGAAGCCCCACGGCGGTCAGGTGGCAGCCAATGGGCAGAAGAGGCAGAAGCATTGCAGCAACCTGTTATCCTATATAGATATAACAATATGTTCAATCACCTCTTAGCTTTTCTTCTTTCTTCTTGATGGATGGATGGATGGATGGATGGATGGATGGATAGATAGATAGATAGATAGATAGATAGATAGACAGACAGACAGACAGACAGACAGACAGACAGACAGACAGATAGATAGATAGGGCTCCATTTACCATTACTTCCCCTGGGAACGATGCTGCTCCGGGCTCGCATGTGATCGTAGTGAGCCTGGCAGCTTCCCCTTTAAAATTTACTAATACTCACCCCTCCGGTGAGCTCCCGCGAATTCCCGCAATGACCTCTGCACGCATCGCAGGCCATTTCATATGAATGCGCAGAGACTACATTGCCGGACTTAGAAAATTTTAAGCCCTAATATGAAAAACCACCTCGCATGTGCAGTGTCTTCATATCGGGGCTGAGTCGGACGCATCTCCCGGACAGGTGAGTTTATCTTTTTTTCTTATTTTTTTTTAACAGTTTTTAATGTTTAAAATGTCTTTGTTTATTTTTTTAGTAAAAATACTTTTTTTTTTTAACATTAGTGCATGCTCCTTCATGCCAGCGGTGTCCCCATACATGCCCCCTCTTTCCTCCCCTAATAACAGCTATTAGGGGGAGGAAAAGGGGGAATATGGGGATATCGCTGGTATGAAGGGACTAATGCCATCTTGAGCTGGCGTTTTGTTTACCTTCGGTGTCTAATGATAATCTCGGCACCGAGGGATTGTAGATTGCACGAAGGCAACGGGGCAGCGAAGATTTATGAAATGTGTGCATCACCATGGAAACAGCAGATTTCCATGGCGAATGCACTATCGTAAATGGTAAGTAGATCATTTTTAGGTGATAATGTCCGTTTTACTGTAAAAACAGGCATTATCACCTAAAAATGAAGGGTATAATATTGATCCCAATAGGGACACATGATCATCATGTTATATATGTTGAAAGCACAAACAGTGATGGCTCAAATTTTGTATGAGCACTCATCTCAAAATAAGACATTCATAATAGTGCCTAATATTTTATCCTGTGCCTAATTCTCAGTTATATACACATGACCATGTGCACCTAGTTAATGAAATGGAAAGGAACCTGGTTCTGGCCTTCAAGCTGCACAGAGAAGGACCCCTGGGATGGACGTCTTTTAAACTTAATTCCCTCAAGCACAAGCTCCACAAGGACCTGGGGATGAAGAATATATAGGAAGTGGAAACTACAATCCTTTCCCCCAGAGTATTGGTACAGGGATGCTGAAGCAGACCCAGAGGTACACAATGCTGCTGCAAGAGCCTACAAAATGTCAGATCCTGAAAGTGGAACCAACTATCCATCAGCTAGGACAGGGGTCAGCTCTCTCCAGTTGGAAAAAGTATAAAGCACAATTGGGATCTTCAGTGGCAATATGCTGTGTATCAGGTGGTGGCGCCTGGACTGCTGGCAGATCCACTTGTGACAAAAGCACACAAAGTAGGAACATACCTGGGTGTAAAAAAAAGATTTCATGGCTGGTTTGCAATGTGTTGTGGAGAAGGTGTGTCCCTGCTCTAGGGTGACAAAGCTGCTCAAACAATAGACTTTTCCATAAGTAATCAGCCTATGGAACACCTCATGGTGCACTATGTGCTGATTAAGGAGTTGATTAGTGGACATCAATGCACATTGGTAATGATGGACCACATGACGAAGTTCATAGTGGTGGGCCCAAACTGCGACATGACTGCCTGGAACACAGTACACGCTATGTGGAGAGGTTCATTCAACCATATGTTTGCACAGAGAAGATTCATTCAGATCAGGGTGACTGCTTACAAGGACAACTGATGGGGGGATTTAGCTGACTCTATGGCATAGACAAATCCCAAACAACAACTTCCACAGGGTTAAGGGGCTTCTGAACATTTCATTCGCACCTTGTTGGAGATGCTGAGGACCTTGATGACTGAAGAGAGGATCTGGTAACCACAACATGTCCAAGAGTTGGAGTAAGCTTACAAGTATCTGGTTCACCCAGGATATGTAGAAACATGGCTTGCATTTTAGTGAGGTTTTTTTTTAATTTTTGGATAGGCCGTAGTTTTAAAAAAGGTAGGGCAGAGGCATTTTATCCTGTCACCTGTCAGAAGGATGTTGTTGTTTTACTGTCCCCATCACCCACAACACTATGGATGGCAGGAGAGGCTCTAACTATAGCTGCTACGAGCTCTATGACCATTGCACAAAAAACTTATCAGAATCTGGTAAGAGTAAAATTGTTTAAAATTTTCGAAAGTTGTATGTAAATAAATAGTAATAGTAATAGTCTATTTGCATACTGGAAAAATTATTTTCAACATGATTTATTTTTAGACTTGTTCACAAGATGTAGCTAAACAAATACTTTTAGTAAAAGAAAAATAATCTATATAACTATCTCTCTTTTGTTTTGTTTTTTTATCGCCCCCAATTGTATAATGGTTTAGTAACATAAGTTATTCTCTTAGTAAGATTACCTCTACATTTATCCTGCAGCAAATCGGGAAAATCAACATTTTTACAGTGCTGCTAAGCCAATTAAACACCGATATTATTGAAATGACTTTACATATAAAATGAATTATAGGCAGAAATACAATACAGGAAATTTATGTTGTTTATTTAGATCATTTTACTTAATTTTGCCGTTTCATAATTTTTTTTTATTCTCAGAGGTTGAAAGTAACAGTAAAAAACAGATGAAAATGTATATATCAGAAAAAAGACATTTTAAACTAAAGGGGGTGACAAACTGTAAAAAGAGAATTAGAGTTGAGAAGTAAAGTTTCTTACATTCAACATGGAAAAGTAAAAATACCAATCATATAATTACTTTTATAATGACCTGTCAAAAGAGTGTCTGAATTTCCTGATACTTTATTTTACATGGGTTGCATCTTGAAATCTGAAGGCACAGACCTCACCGTCTGTTTTAGTTTGAGGGTCGTCTGTGAATGCTCTGCCAGTTAGAGCAGATACAAGGGGTTTTAACAGAGGGAAAAAATTGGCTCTCAGCGACAAAAGATGACCTAATTTCTGTTCAGCGATGTTTATGAAACTGACTCGGCGCATAGACATCTGCTGCAATGTCAATCTTGTTCTGTGTTTCCCAGGAAATAAATGGAGGTGCTTTAAATAGATACAGTATCGGATTATAACTGTATGTAAGCTTTCTAGATTTAATAGCTTTAAAATGAACAATTATGGTAATATGTCCTTCAATGAGCTTCCTTCCTCACATGCTTCCTGTGCACTTCAGACCTCTCTTAAAACTCCTTACTCTCACCTTTAAGGCCATCTCCTCGTCCACTACTTCCTACCTCTCTTCCCTCATCAACATGCACACCCCTTCCCGCCCTCTCTGTTCTGTTAACCAGTGCTGTCTGACCTCTTTACTGATCACATCTCATGCCAATATCCAGGACTTCTCCCGTGCTGCACCTCTGCACTGGAATTACTTTCCTTCTTCAGTCAGGCTCTCCCCCACATTGCAGGTCTTCAAGCGTTCACTCAAAATGCACCTGTTCAGGCTAGCCTACCCCTCCTCCACTTAACATCCTCACTGCATCCTTCATTTATCCCTTCTCTTCTTTCCCACCCCCTCTCCTCCACTCACACCAGCAGTCCACTTCCTTCCCCTTCCTTATGTCTTATGTCTGTAAGTTCTTCCCTCCCACATAGTGTGTTAGCTCACATGAGCAGGGCCCTCCATCCTAGTGTTGTTCCTTCCTCCACCAATCCCCCCTCATTTCATACCCTTTTGTCCCCCTCTGCTACGCTTTTACCCCATCCCCACCTGGTGGCTCCCTCTCAACCTCTCACTGCGCTCTATCCCCTGCTCCCTGCTCTTTCAAGCTTGACACCTCGCATTTTGCCTTGCGTACTGTGCTTGCTTTACTTTATTGTATTTTTTTGATATTTTTATATTTATATTGTATTTTATTATATACTATGCTGTCCATCCCTACCCTGTATGTCTGTACTGTATTTTTTTT
>WWET01003082.1:158712-178340 GCA_011038615.1 Limnodynastes dumerilii | reverse complement strand
AAGGTGAGTGGCTAAACTAACCCCAACCCTTCCCCTAATTCTAACCCTAAACCTCCCCTTCCATTACCCTAACCCTCCCTTCCCCACAGCCTGACCCTAACCCTCCCTTCTCCCTAACCTGACCCTAACCCTCCCCTTTTATGGTCCTAACCCTAACCCTCCCTTTCTAGGCACCTAATCCCCCTAATACTAAAATGCCTCAGAAAGGTTACTCACCTCTCCATGGCTGTCATCCGGCGGGACTGCGAAAATGAATGGGTAAGTATGCCGATTGGCACACTCACCCACTATTCATAAGAAAAATGGGCCCCTATTCGAAATAGAGACAGACAAAAAAGAACTTCCGGGCCATCAGACTGGAGACTGCAACCGCACCACCATCTCTCAGAGCCCCAAATTATTTTATTTCATGCCATTTCTTTACAATGGAAAATATACAGTGTGTGGTCCCGGTGACATGTAGTATCTCTTCATTCTTTAGAACTGCACATGCCTAGATGAAATGCATAACTGTGGCAATCTAGACTTGAATGCAAGTCACTGCATTGTGTGGGTCGGAGGGTAGGGATGTAGGTGATACACAGTAAAAGCATGCTAACGCAACTGAACCCAATCCAAACCCAAACTCATATGTAAGAACCAACGTTTTACAGCAAAACATATGCACCAGCCACAGGGTATGTCTATGTCCAGGAAGCTGCTGTCGGCCAAAACTCCACAACCATTGAGTTAGCATTTAACCTTACAAACACAATGCTAAGGCTTTGGGAGTACTGCTTAGGTATTGTAGTCTGTGGGTTAAAAAACATTTTAATTTATTTTGTAGTTTATTGCTATATTTTTGCTCCTTTTGTATGGACAACCATATCCATTATACATACATATCAACTACCCTGCAATTGCATTTGGGTCATTGAGGAAAAGAAATGTAGCTGCAGTAAGCTTGGCTGCTCTTTCATACCATTAACCTGTCATATTTGCCTAGGGATCCATAACTGAAATTGCTTTCGTGTTTAAGAAATGCAGGATGCATTCATTTTATGTTCAGCCCTGGATCAAGCTCTGTGCTGGTATGTATCAAACAGTATACTTTATTAAACCCTTATTTTGTCACTGCAATTTAATGTTAAGAAACCAAACACTAAATTGAATTAAAAACATAGATGTAACTACATAAAACACCAAAGTCAGACTTTAAATGGTGATTTTTGCTGAGGTTAATATACGGATTTTCCTGGACAGA
This sequence comes from Limnodynastes dumerilii, assembly GCA_011038615.1. NCBI lineage: Eukaryota > Metazoa > Chordata > Amphibia > Anura > Limnodynastidae > Limnodynastes > Limnodynastes dumerilii. The sequence goes on along the minus strand of WWET01003082.1, from coordinate 177,097 downwards.
ACCCTACCATAAGTATTTTGCACTTATCTCTGTGCATGCGGAATACCAATTTGTATGTAAGGGCTTAACCCAGACCTTACTGTACAATTTAAATACCTATGTCCATCCCCACCCACCTTTCATATCATGTACCATGGTGTGGGGGCCAACCCCCATGCAGAGACTGAATTCCACAGGGAATGTATTATCGGGTGGCTGCTTTCCGATATGGAAATATTGGGCAGTACCAATTCACAGCTGACTTACATATGTAGAGTACATAGCATACATAAGTCAGCTGATATTCTTAAGGGACTATTACAAGGTTTGGATGCTAGGAAAATAATTGAGAATGGGTGTATTTAACCAGTATGGAAGAGATCTTGGACCGGATCCAGAATCCCGCAAAACAGATGTTTTATGCTGTCAATGAGCAGTATATGACAGGTTTTTGACAGTGTGCATGCACACTCCATGCTGTTCCATTAGGGATTTGGATCCTAATAATACAGAGATCCCATAATGATTCGGCATCAGAACTCCACTGCCACTGCGTTTGGCACTCCAACTACAGCGGTGGAGTTTTGGATACCTTGTGCTTAGTGGAGGGATCAAGATGGAGATACCTTGAGATAAGTGAGGATAAGTTTCAGGGTGCAGTGTTGATGATGGTTTGTAGGTTTGGAAAAATAATTTTAGACTTCATATGATAAAATACAGGCTGACAATAAAGAGATTAGTGGAACTGCACTAGAGGAGTGTTTTGCAAGTGTTTTACCTCCAAACTGCTGTATGCAATAGGGATTTAAGGGATGAAAGCAGTGGCATATTGTAAACTAGGCATGTGAAGGTTTTTGTTTTGTTAGTACAGCTACATGTTGGGCCACTTCAAGGTCTAGCAGAGCAGCTGAATGTTATTAGCAGTGGTGGATCAAGCAGTCTGTGCCCAAGGCTGCATGCAAATATATTTAAGCTACCAGTAGAGAGGATCCCTGTAACCCTGTATGAGAAGACGCTCATCAAAGTATGACCCTCAAGATACAAAAATCCTCCACTACTCTTCACCCTTACACTCTTACAGATAATGGGGTAGATCCAGAACTACGTTTGAATACGTTTCCTCACGTAGCGTATTTACGCGTGCGTACCTTCTATACACTCCCCCTGTCACACCCCTTGAATGTACATATTTTGACCAAGATCCGCTTTCCAAACCCTGCCTTAACCTTTGGCAACGTAACCGATGTGATCCGCTCACGTACGTATGGGCAACACGTATTTATGCAGCTAAGCACGCCCATACTGTACACTTTAAATACAAACCCCCGCCTACATAGCGTATTTCAGACATATTTCCGACTCACGTAATATTGGCACGCCCACATGTAAGTATTTACGTGACACATATGTGAATGGCCCATACGTTCACATTTACGCTACGTTACGGAGCGTATTTTCTATGATGCGCAGTACTTACAAAAACGTGATTTTACGTCTCCGCCATGCGTAAATTCGCTCACAAGTGTTGTTCTGGATCTGGCCCAATGCTTCATTGCAAAAAAAAATGGTGTTCCTCCTTCTATGAGGAAGTTAGTGTAAACTTAGACCATGGTAGTACAGTAGATGTGGTCTACTCAAAAGCCTTTGATACAGTGCCACCCAAGAGGTTGGTCCACAAAATAAGGGAATTGGATCTAGGAAACAGCATTTGCACTTTGGTCAAACTGGTTAGAGAATACAGAACAGATTGTTGTGATAAATGTAGCATTTTCTAATTGGTCCAAATTTGTAAGCGGTGTACCTTAAGGTTCCATACTGGGACCACTCTTTTTTAATACATTTATTAATGACCTTGGTGATGGTTAGAGCACAAAATTTCCATTTTTGCAGATGATACTAAACTATGTAAGGTAATAAAATCAGATAAAGATGTAATTCTCTACAGAGGGACTTGAAAAAACTGGAGGATTGGGCGGCCAAATGAAAGATGAGGTTTAACATAAGCAAATGTAAGATTATGCATTTAGGAATCAATAACAAGCATGCAATCTATAAATTAAAGGGGAATCTTAAATATAGAAGGATTTGGGAGTGCTCATGGATAACTAGCCACAGTGCTCAATGTCAAGAAATAAGGTATTTGCATACATACAAAGGGGTATAGATACAAGGGAAGACAGTGTAATTTTGTTACTACATAAATTGTTGGTAAGGCCTGGCTTAAATACAGAGTTCAATTCTGGGCACCACACACTAATAAAGACACCTTGGGACTAGTAAAGATTCGGATAAAGGCGATAAACTTGATAAAGGCTATGGAGTCATTGAGATATGAGGAAAGGCTAGCGTTTAGGCATGTTTAATTTAGAAAAGAGGCGTCTAAGAGGAGTTATGATTATTATATATAGAAATACACCATGGGTCAATACAGAGAACATTCATGGGAAGTTTTTACACCAAGGACTATGCAACGGACACAGGGTCCTCCACTATGGTCAAAGGAGAGTTTCCCAACCAGCAAAAGAATAGTTTTTTCTGGTAAGGACAGTCAAGATATGGAATTTACTGCCAGGGAAAGTTGTGATGGCAGACTGAATTGATATCTTTAAGAAAGGGTTAAACAACTTTTTAAAATGCTAATTAAACTGAAGGATAATAGTGGATCCTGGAAGTAATAGGACTGCCATCTTGGGACAAAAGGGTTTTTCAAGATGAAACCAGACTGGAGGTTGCTACATCTGGATCATTTTTAATTATAGGGATTGCAGGAGACCCATAACAGCTTGAACTTTTAACTGGTAAACTTGTGTCTTTTTCAACCTCAACAACTATGTTACTATGTTACAAAATTACATTTGCATAAATCACACTTAGCTTAAAAGTGGAGATGTTGCCCAGGGCCAGCGAGATGCAATGCAGACCGGCGCCAGGTTGGAGAGGCGCACGGCTAAAAGGAGGTTCCTGTTGATAGCAGGAACTTCCTGCATGCAAATGACGCTCCTTCCTTGTGACACCAGTATCACTAGGAAGGAGAGAGAGAGAGCTTGGCCTGCGGAGGAGGTAAGTGAATGAAAGCACTTTAAAGGGGAAATAATAGAAGGCAGGAGAGACATAAATGGGAAATAATAGGAGGCTGAAGACACATAAATGGGTAAATACTAGAAGGCTGGTGAGACATGAATAGGGAGATACTAGGAGACTGGAGAGACAAGAATGGGAAATAATAGGAGACTGGAGAGACATCAAAGGGGGAAATACTAGGAGACTGGAAAGACATGAATGGGGAAATACTAGGAGACTGGAGAAACAAGAATGGGAAATACTAGGAGACTGGAGAGACAAGAATGGGAAATAAAAGGAGACTGGAGAGACATGAATGGGGAAATACTAGGAGACTAGAGAGACAAGAATGGGAAATAATAGGAGACTGGAGAGACATGAATGTGGAAATATTAGGAGACTGAAGAGACATGAATGTGGAAATATTAGGAGACTGAAGAGACAAGAATGGAAAATAATAGGAGACTGGAGAGACATGAATTGGAAATATTAGGAGGCTGAAGAGACATGAATAGGAAATATAGGGAGGTTGGAAAGACAAAAATGGGAAATATAGGAAGGCTGGAAAGACATGAATGGGAAAATATAGGGAGGCTACAGACACATGAACGGCAAATACTGGGAACCAGAAATACATGAATGGTGAAAACTGGAAGCTGTAGAAACATGAATGGAAAATACTGGGGAGGTTAGAGAGACATGAGAGGGAATACTGGGAGCTGGAGACCCATAAATGAGAAATATAAGGAGACAGGAGACACGTGAATGGGGAATATTTGGAGTGTGAGAGACATAAGGGAGAAAATTGGGAGACTGGAGACACATAAGGGAGATATATTGGAAGGATAGATACATGAAAGGAGAGAGATTGGATGGATATATATTGTATGTACTATACATACACACACAAACTGGATAACAGTAAGTGCTCACATGGCTATGCTTCCTATGTATTGTGGTTAGAAATGTTTTCTGTTTGTTATGACACAAGGAGGCCTATTTAATAGAACTGTGGTTTCAAGAATTTATTGCATAGTGTTAAGAAGGTTGCAATTTGTATTGTATGGTAGCTGGTATAGTATAGCGGTCACTAGGATGATGTCTCTATGGTATGGTTATCACTAAAATTTATATATAGTCTGTATTGTGTGGTGGTTTTTAGGATGAAGTGGAAGACCAAGACGCTGTTTATTTTGTATAGTAGTGACTATGATTTGCTTTCTTTTATGGTGATTATAAGATTCGGATTTATGACACTAACATGGATACTATAATCTATTAATTATATTGTTAAACAGGAGGGCACAAATTTAAAGTTTGCAGGGGGATGCGCCGAACACCCTACCATCAGCCCTGATTTTGCCCATAGCAACCAATCAAAATTTAGTTGACATTGTGTAGTATGTAAGAGGAAAGTGAGAGCTAGAATCTGATTGTTTGCTATGGGCAACATCTTCATTTTTCCTTTTCTGCCGTTTAGGAAATTTAGCCCTAGAACTCGTAAGTGTAAAGAAGTGGACACGACAATCATACATAAGGGCTAAACCCAGTATGTACTACATGATTTATATAGGAAGCCTCACCCACTGTGTGTATACACTTTGCACAGAGGTCTGGTATGCCCCGCGTATGGAACTGCTGAATGGACAGAAACAATATCCGTGGAACGGATTCATATTTCAGGGTGAGATTCCTAGGTGCGTATACACATGTATCCACACCTACTTCTCTGGTCCACTCCCCCGACCTGCCCTCATGTTTAGATGCCTAATTGCACTTATAAGTGCCATAGGCAACCTTAACTTAACATGCTTCCCTCTTAAGTAGAGAAAATACGCACGGAGGGCCTGATCCAGACCTGCGCCAATGCACTGTGCTTACTAAAGCACATTGTATCGGCGTTCACTTTCCCCGACACTCCCCCTGTGAGGGCGTATAGCCCCATCCTTACACCGGCTGAAGGCTACCCTAACTTCAGCTGGCGTAAGGAAGGGACCATACGCTCACACAGGAGCGTATGGCCGTCTAGCCCACCCTCACACCCTCATTAAACTAGCTGCCCCCGCCCACCTACACTAACCTGAACGTAGGGACGCTGGGGGACGTCCCCTCCAGCGTCTCTACGGCGCTGCTACGGACGCCCAATCCACATCTGCCATGCGCAGATCGGCTTTTCAGCTGATCTTACGCTTACGTCCGCAGTCCTAGCTACGGCGGCGTAGGTCTGGATCAGGCCCGGAGAATCACCAGCTCCCCCTCCCAGCCTAACCTACATCCTTCCCCCTGCCAATTTTACTTATTTTCCCACAGAGGCTGCATGGGTACGCCTCCTCTTTCTTAAAAACTACCTAAAGGTTACATAGCTTGTGTACACACAAAATAGAAGTTGCTCAGATTAATTTATATGTAAATGCAAACAGGTGCATGAAGGGCAGGGGTAATCTGCTACCAACAGAAACAAAAGAAAGGAAATGCCCCAGCAACACTGCCATTAACCAGTAACAGACTATACCATTCTATCTGTAAAACAAAACGCAGAAATGTCCGTTACACATATTTGCAAATATATGATAAGCCACCAGCCACTGTCAATGCCTTTCTGCTCATGTTGGTCCTAACTCTAACAAAAAGAGTCCTAATGTTACCGTATGCTCTGTATGTCCAGCAGAACGGATGTTGTATCTGTCCTTCCAGCAGTTCATATCCCAGAGTCCTGGGCACGTGCAATAATGAATAACAGCCGATTTCCCCATGCTGCATGCAGAAGTCGTCTGTCATTCTTAGTTGAAGATCTGGTCCCATGAGAGGATTCTCAGTAATCATTAGTTAATAATACAGTAGTACCACACGTTCATTATCAAGATAATATACAAAAATATGTCACTTTCTGCATATTGCAGTCAAGTCGATGACCAGTCCAACCTTTTTCCTGTCCTGTATTATGTGTGAAATTTGCTTTATGACACTCAGTAAAAATGCCCTCTAAGCATATAGGTCTCCTATACAAAAGCTGTACTCTTCAGTATAACTGAAAGACAGAATATAAGAGGGGGTGAGCAGTGAAGAGATAGAGGAAGAAGGGGGGAGGGCAGTCAACTAATTAACAGATTCACATGAATATATTGTACTAAGCATTTAAAAAGCTCAAAACTTTCCAGACACTGAATAAATTGTCTATTTTGGAAAGTGACTTGCAGCACGGAATCTCGTTAACATTTGTGGTTCAAGTCACAAATGTTTTGATAATTTATTTTTTGGTGAGAAGTAAGGAGGTATTTAAGACATCCTCTGACCTTAAAAATAAATGTTGCTGTGTAAAATGTAATCCTTAATATTTGGGACAGCGTTTTGGGGGGGTTTAGTTTATTTTATTTTTTTTCAGTTTTGGTATTGTGTTGTAATGATATCATTTCTGGGTATTTCTATAAAGTTGCAAGCCAGTCATTTAAATGAAACCAGAGAACGTTTTGTATAACACTATAGTTTAACAGGTCTGCATAATACAAAACTGGTTTATGTGCTCCATCTCACAGTCTCCAGTGGGGTAGCAGCCAATATAACATCGTAATAGAACTTTTTATTCACACACCTAGAATGATAAAATCTGTAGCATTTATCATAAATACTCTCTTTCCACTTTCTGTTTGAATTTAGTCAAATATCTTTTCTCCGTGAATTTGTGATGCTTTCTGAAATTGATTTTGGCTAATTTCAAAACCAGGCTGTAGGATCCCAGCATTACAATGTAGTATGAGAACCACTATCCAGCCTTTCTAGTGGGAACATGGCACCTGGAGCCTGTATATGGTCAGTAACACAGCAGGGTGGCTCTGTCTCTTTAGGGTTTTGACATCTGGCTGTTTGTTTTGCAGAGGGGACAAATCAGTGAGGGGCTCAATTCATCTCCACAGCACACTAGTTCTCACTTTCATTAGTGCCGGATTAGACTGTCTGGTCACTAATCATTACATTCTCATTAGCTCTCTTCCTCTTCTTAAAGGTGTCTGCTCAATGAGTCATTTTATAGTGCAATGAACATCATTTTGTCTACAATGTTCTTTTCAAAAGAGTAAATATTTTCTACAAAAAATAAAGGTCTATTTAGAAATCAGTTAATTTAATAATTTAATGAATACAGTTAGAGCTTTTCATTTAATAAATATACCCCTGAGAGAGTAAGGCCAGATCTATTGGGAGTAAGCACAAGAGTTTGTAAGGAATGAATCCACCTTAACTGTCCACATCAATATCTATAGTCTATGTACATTAATACTCCACAATTACTAGTTCACATACTAATAGCAAATCTAACTTATATGCCCCTTCTCTGTACCAAAAAGATACAGTGTAAAATTTTTCTTTTTCCTTATGTATTTTGCTGTGGTTTTAAAGTACATTTTCTACATAATCCGTTTAGCCCTCTAGATATTTTATACCTTTGTTATCTGGTATCGCACCTCGGTAAAGTACAAGGTTGGCTGCTACCTCCTGACAAGCTTGTCTAGTTGCTCTAGAGTACCATCAAACAGTGGTCTGAGAACCACTGCTCTAAAGGCAAAGCATGGTAATAATCAAATGTTGCGTAGAGATTGTCCTGGGTAAACTGTAATGAGTACTTGGTATACTGTGTACTAGAGATCTAGTAAGTGGTATTTTTTATTTATTTATTTATTAACAGGTTTTTAAATAGCCCCATCATATTACATAGTGCTGTACAATTTTTTATTTCAGTCCCCATCCCATTTGGATCTGTGGGTAATAAACAATACTTTTGGGGAAATTGTATCAGCTTATAGCTTTAGATAGGTATGGGGATCTTTTTCATACAAGAAAAGCCCTTCAGATGATTAAGACTATGACTGTAATGATACTATCTCAGTATAGAAATGTTCTATTTATACAAAGGACTTCCTTCAGGAGAAGGGTTCATTTGAAGTTACTAATACTACTTAATAAGTGGGGACTAAAGATATTTGGATATTTAAATTAAGAAAATTAAAAGCGTTTGGTTTTTTCGGGTGTGGGGCTCCGGTCCGAAATGCTGATTTTCAAAACAGCCATTTCCTCCCAGCCAGTTGTGAACTGGCTGGGATTTAGATTGCATATGCTTCGATGAGGCATAGCAATAGATCCACGGAGCACCGAAAGCTCCGTACTCCGAAAAGTGAGTTAAAATAGTCCCCCTACTCCTTTCCCTAACTCTTACCCTAACCCTCCCCTCTCACTACCCTAACCCTAACCCTCCTTTCCTGGCAGCCTGACCCTAACCCTCCCTTACTATACTGTGTACTAGAGATCTAGTAAGTGGTATTTTTTATTTATTTATTTATTAACAGGTTTTTAAATAGCCCCATCATATTACATAGTGCTGTACAATTTTTTATTTCAGTCCCCATCCCATTTGGATCTGTGGGTAATAAACAATACTTTTGGGGAAATTGTATCAGCTTATAGCTTTAGATAGGTATGGGGATCTTTTTCATACAAGAAAAGCCCTTCAGATGATTAAGACTATGACTGTAATGATACTATCTCAGTATAGAAATGTTCTATTTATACAAAGGACTTCCTTCAGGAGAAGGGTTCATTTGAAGTTACTAATACTACTTAATAAGTGGGGACTAAAGATATTTGGATATTGAAATTAAGAAAATTAAAAGTGTTTGGTTTTTCCAAGTGCTTTCTGTGTAGACATCAGACCCGATTCACACTTAAGAAGAGCTGAATCTCTTGTGCGTATTTTTAGGAAGGGATAACCTGCGTATACCCAGAACACAAAGTTATGCATGAGATCCAGATGTTAGGCACGGGAATCCAATAAGCATGAACTTCAACTCCATTCTTGCCAGTCCTCTCTAAGAAGGAAGTTAAGAAGAGTGGGTGGAGGAGGCATTTAAATGGGGCATTAAGGGTGCGGTTTGCTAAGTACGTACGTACTTAAGCACAGACAAATGCACAGAAAGTTAAGGTAGCCCTATGGATGTGGATCTCAGCTAAAATCAATAGGAATGATGGGAGTGTCATAGGAGTTGCCTTGCCACTTAGGTGCGTGTTTTTGTGAATCCACACATACTTATTTCATTCTTATATGTGAATCCAAGCGTACTTATTTCATTCTTATCTGTGAATCAAAGCGTACTTATTTCATTCTTATCTGTGATTCCGGTCCATTTTGCCCAATTTGTGATCATTTTTAGATGAGAAATTTCAGTCTTCTGTCTAAAAGCCATTTACATAAACACATTTATTGTGATAGTGTGCTATCAACTTTTCTTCAGCATGCACTAAACGGGAAGAACCTGAATGGTAAGAATTTTACAGATTAGGAAAAAACATTGTCTAAATAACAACATTTTCAGAGAATGCATAAATCTCGAAAACTTGCGATACACCTTGGAAATTAGAAACAGTTGATCACCACTAAAGAAATAAATGACAAGACAAATACATATTTTTGGAAATATAATTCAACAATATTTTAAGGAAAGTATATACAGACTTTTATAAAAGTGAGAGAAACAAATTACTGCCAAACATGACTCATTTTTAGCTATGAACAAAACATGTGGTCCTGAAACTGCCTTTGAAATTAAAGTCAAAACTATGAATGTAGTTATCTCTGGCCAGACTGCATGTATGCCAATTGTCATCTGTATGTCCTCATTTTCTCAGACGCAAGGACAGAAGTTTCACAGTGTTGCATCTGCCAATTCTATCCTGGTCCAAGTGGAACCAAATTGGCCCATGTTTTCAGCTTCAAAATAAAGAACAGTCTCTCCCCCCATCTGTTCATCTTTTGTAATGTCCAAATATTAGGTCTGTGGCACTACATAGGGAATGCACTTGAAGTATCCTCTGTGTCATTAACTCCTACAGTGCCAGTTGCTAATATCTGAAATGAATATAGGAAATTTACAGATAATAGTAAACATGACAAGATATAACGTCTCTATCATTCACATGTACACATATACATACTCCCAGTTCATAGATAGATAGATATAATATTACAGTTACACACAAAGGATTCAGAATACTTGAAGTGATTTATGTGCAGTGCGGACTTATTTTAGTTTTATAATACAAATATATATTTTCCAGTTTTTGATATTTTCACATAAATTATATTACAATGTCCTTGTAGAGAAAAAAACAGCGAGGAGAAAACTGAAAAACACATGTAGAATGTTATTATATAAATATGTGTTGAGTTAAAGCATAAACTAAATAAAATATTCTAAATAAAATAGGTGTATATTTTCCAGTGAGAGTCCCCGCTTAGAAAGATGGTATTGAGAAATAGGGACGAAAGTTTCCTTTTTCAGAATGGGTGAGTATTCTGTTCGGCATACTCACCCATTCATTTTTGGAAACACCACCGCCAGTGCCGCAGGACCCGACACTTCCCCGGACCACTGGAAAGGGCCACGGTTAGGTTCAGGCTGAGGGGAAGGGAGGGTTAGGGTTAGGGCAATAGAAGGGAAGGGTTAGGGTTAGGGTTAGGGGAAGAGTTGGGGTTAGTTTTAACACTTACCTTTCGGAGCACCGAAAGTTTGGTGCTCCAGGGATCGATGCTATGACTCATTGAGGCATAAGCAGTCGATATCTCAGCCAGTTTGAAACTGTCTGGGAGAAAATGGCCCTATCGAAATAGGGTTATTCTTAACGGGGACCCACACCCTATATTTTCAGGGTTTTTGTGTAGTTTTTAATAAATGTAGATTTAGGAGATAAATGTTTTCTCTCATTTAGAGATACCTATTTCACCAAGTTCTAAACTGCCTTCGCAAGAACCACCAGCACAAGGATTGTTGTTGTGGATTTGGTTGTTTTAGTTAAGAAGTGGAACACAATAATTCAGAATGTGAACCCATTGGTTTTAATTCTGAGTTTTGCAGACAAAAAAAAATTGTATTCCCAAGAACTGAGTGCTTTCATATTTGGGATCAGTTTGGGATAGACCACTTCCTGTTTTAGTATGACTACACTGACCACAAAATGTGGTCTATCAAAAAAATGATTTGCTGCATTGCTGCATAAACACAATAACGTTATGTTTACAAGTGCATAATTAGTCCTCTGTTATGTGTAATGAAAATGTTGGTTATGCTTTTTAGTGAGGATTCCTGTATAGCATATATATAATTATAGCCCTAAATAAAATAACTAGTAAATCATATTTCATGCCCGTGAAACAAACACAACAAAAAGTTAAATGCTCCTCCAGTGGTCTCATGAAGTTGTGGAGTCTCGACTGTCAACATGTTCCTAATCTTAGATATGTCCGTTAGCTGGTACATATAATAGGACTCAAACTGTGAATGCTTATGAAAGCCTTTGGGTCTGGCTAGGCTCATTTGTGGGCACACATGCTTACTGCGAATGGGCTATGTCAGTATACCCCTTCACTCTCCTGTTATTCCTCTTCAGAAGCAGATAGTCACCACTGTTCAAGTCTGGATGTTCTTCTATTCTAGGCATGTGCAATGCGAATATTCACATAGATATAATACAATATGCAGCATATATCTGAGTCTAGATCAGGCCAAGACTGTGTTTACAGTCTTATTACCCAACATTGTTGCAGTAATGTAATGAGATACCAGTAGTAATACCAGTAGCCAGTGCTTTTTTTGTAAGAAAAAAGGTTCTGGAACTCACATCAACTGACAGGTGGCCACACGGCCAATCACAAGCTGAGTAGTGCCATCACAACCAGCGCAGATGAAGTTCGAATGCTTCGGACTGGACACACAAGCAGCCGCATGCACCGATTTAATGATTTTGCAGTCGGAACTTTTAAAACTTGGAAAATCCATCAAAAAAAGGTGTTGTAGTAGTATGACAAAAAAGCACTGCCAGTAGCATTCTACCTCCTCTCTAATCATCTCCCAGGTAATTTTACATTATTAATGCAATCCTGAGACTCTCTATGCTTTTGGAGTATTCTGTTATACAATTTCTCTGTTTGTGACACCCTTACTGTTTCAAAAAATTTAAAGGTGCACCAATTTAAAAGTAAAGCTTTACATACCACATTGCCCCCAATTATATGCCTCATATTCCATCTACACCCCTCAAATAGTATCATCTTCTCCCCCATTGTCTATCCAGGCCCCTCCTCCATCTATCCAGGTCCAAACCTGTCTCTATTCATACCCTTTTCCACTTACCTTTGCAGATCTTCTTCTGTGCTTGCACCTGGTGAATGGATTCGCAGGCACCCCCATGAGTGCACACTCAAATTGATAACCTTAATGGTCCAAAAGTAACGTACACTTTGCAAGCAACATAATAAGCTTCCTGATTACTTAACTCACTACAGTAGGGAGGCTACACGTCTTTTATACTGGTTCTTCGGTCTATCGGCCTGATGTATTCCTTTCCTCTTGCTGCGGTGCTTTAGACTGTTGTAACCTCAGGTATTAAAGGAACTTTCAAAATTGAAAGTGGATAAATCAATGGGACCAGATGGGATACATCCGAGAATACTAAAAGAGCTTAGAGGGGTGCTGGCAAAACCATTAACTGAATTATTCAATCAGTCACTAATAACTGGGGTAATTCCAGAGGACTGGAAAATAGCAAATGTAGTCCCTCTGCATAAAAGTGGAAGTAGGGAAGAAGCGACAAACTACCGACCAGTGAGTCTAACATCAATAGTAGGGAAATTGATGGAAAAACTGTTAAAGGAACAAATTGTACAGTATCTTAAATCCAGTAACTTACAAGATCCAAAGCAGCATGGATTCACTGGGGGAAGATCATGTCAAACAAATCTTATTGAATTTTTTGACTAGGTCAGTAAAGTATTAGATAAAGGGAGAGCTGTAGACATAGCTTATCTAGATTTTAGCAAGGCTGTTGACACTGTGCCACATCGAAGACTGTTAAATAAGCTGAAAACTTTAGGGTTGGACTTAAAGCTAGTTGCATGGATACAATCTTGGTTACAGGATAGACAACAAAGGGTTGTAGTAAATGGAATCTCTTCTGGGGATGGTAAGGTAACCAGTGGAGTACCACAGGGTTCTGTACTTGGACCAGTGCTATTTAATATCTTTATAGGTGATATTGCCTGTGGTATTGAGGGAAAAATATGCCTTTTTGCAGATGACACAAAGATATGTAACCGGGTAGACACGCCAGGTGGGGTCTAACATCAGTAGTAGGGAAATTGATGGAAACACTGTTAAAGGAACAAATTGTACAGTATCTTAAATCCAGTAACTTACAGGATCCCAAGCAGCATGGATTCACTGGGGGAAGATCATGTTAAACAAATCTTATTGAATTTTTTGACTGGGTCAGTAAAGTATTAGATAAAGGGGAGCTGTAGACATAGCTTATCTAGATTTTAGCAAGGCTTTTGACACTGTGCCACATCGAAGACTGTTAAATAAGCTGGAAACTTTAGGGTTGGACTTAAAGTTAGTTGCATGGATACAATCTTGGTTACAGGATAGACAACAAAGGGTTGTAGTAAATGGAATCTCTTCTGGGGATGGTAAGGTAACCAGTGGAGTACCCCAGGGTTCTGTACTTGGACCAGTTCTATTTAATATCTTTATAGGTGATATTGTCTGTGGTATTGAGGGGAAAATATGCCTTTTTGAATATGACACCAAGATATGTAACCGGGTAGACACGCCAGGTGGGTTACAGACAATGAGGGATGATCTAGGTAGACTGGAGGAATGGTCAAGAGTGTGGCAACTGCAGTTTAATGGCAAAAAATGCAAAATCATGCACTTAGGACATAAAAACCCAAAGGCTCAATATTTCCTTAATGGCATTACATTAGAATCTACCGAGTAGGAAAGGGATCTAGGAGTCATTATTTCCAGTAATTTGAAGGTAGCCAATCAATGTAACAAAGCACTGAGAAAGGCAAGTCAGATGCTTGGTTGCATAGGGAGCGGAATTAGTAGCAGAAAGAGAGAAGTAGTGATGCCCCTTTATAAATCATTGGTACGCCCTCACCTAGAATACTGTGTTCAGTTCTGGACGCCATATCTCCAGAAAGATATAAATACATTAGAGACTGTGCATAGAAGAGCAACTAAAATGGTCCATGGCCTTTGTAACAAATCATACCAAGAAAGGCTAGAGGAACTAAACATGTATAGCTTGGAGCAGAGAAGGGAGAGGGGGGACATGATAGCAGCTTTCAAATACATCAAGGGTTGTGACCAGCTAGAGGAGGGTACCATTTTTCAAAAGAAAAGGTGTAATAGAACACGAGGGCATGGATACAAACTGGAGGGTGGTAGATTCAAAGGAAATGTGCGGAAAAATTACTTCACTGAAAGGGTGATAGATAAATGGACTATTCTCCCATCTGAGGTGGTTGAGGCTAATACAGTAGAACAATTTAAACATGCTTGGGATAAATATAAGGGTATCCTAAATTGTAACCCAAATTGAGGGTAAATAGGGTCAGTATAGTTTTCAATAAACAAATGGGCAGACTAGATGGGCCATGTGGCTCTTATCTGCCGTCACTTTCTATGTTTCTATGTTTCTATGTAACCTGATCAGTCAATATATGTATATGATCATGACCTTACTTTAAACTTGCTCATTTGTTTTTCTGTCCTTCGAACCCTACACGTTACCATTGTTTAAACATTGTAACATTGGGGCAGATCCAGAACTACGTTTTTTTGCGATTTTCCGCATGGCGGAGACGTAAATTCGCAGATTTGTACGCACTGCACATGCGCACCTTAGAAAATATGCACATTCACGTAGCGTAATTTAGGACGTATGGGTGATGCACGTATGTCTCACGTAAATACTTACGTTCGTCAACAATACGTTCGTTTTACGTGAAGTAGGCGGGGGGTGGGATTTAAAGTGTACAGTATGGGCGTGCTAAGCTGCGTACGTTCGCGTAGTCAGTACGTGCGTTAGCGGACGTATGCTGTTACGTTAGGAAAAGTTAAGGTAGGGTTTGGGTAGCGTATTTTCACAAAATACGTCTGTGCAAGGGGTGTGCCGAGGGGAGTGTAGCGAACTTACGTGTGCGAAAATACGCTCCGCGATTAAACGTACGGCACACGTAGTTCTGGATCTACCCCATTGTAATATCACAGTTTATATGTTAAATATAAAAACTGTATCTTTATATTGCTGGTTAAATATTTTGCCTTAAAATAAAAGTTATTCTTAGGACCAGATTTGCTAAACTGCGGGATTGGAAAACTGGAGATGTTGCCATTAGCAACCAATCAGATTTTAGCTCTCACTTTCCTATTATATACTAGAGAATGTCAGATAGAATCTGATTGATTGCTATGGGCATAAAATGCAATATCTTTATATATACTACAATTTAGATTGAAATGTTGCTGTAAAAACTTAAATTCACTATACTTTTTTCTGATAGCTAGGATCTGAAAATACCTTTTAGTTGGATTTTTCAGTTGCACATGTGAATGTTCGGCATCCTCTGGTGTCCTTACAACGGCAGGGCGGGATATGGAAATAGATTCTGCTACGTAGAGGGATTATTTAAGTTGTATTTTGAGGGTTTGCTAAGTGTCCTCCACTGTATCCAGACTTCCAAGACATCCCTATTTTATGTGAGGATGCATGGAATTCTAAAGGTTGGGGTATGCATAAGTCCGTGCGCCCACATGGAAAGTTGGATTTGGTCCAAAACTTCTGCTTGCACTACTTCTTGGAATGGAAATACTATGCTATTGTTTCTTGTACTTTAATATAATATCTAAATAAGTTGCATTTCTACATGACCTTATATTGCTTCTGGTAATACACCTCATATAGGACTGCTTTTGTGACAGTGTGCATGTGCACTGTCCACATCTCCATTACAGAACTGGATCCAAGAGATACTGCGTTTCTTAATAGACTGCTTTCCATCGGTGAGCTGGGATGGGGCGCAATGCCTGCGTGAAATACACTCGGTGGGATGAGGGAGGTATGCAGACTGTACAGTAAGGCCTTGTTAACACGTTACATGCAATCCTAATTTCCACATATCCCCATTTCTAGTGGGGAAAACAAGGACATTTTAAGTACCTTGCGTGCGAGGGAAGGCAAGGGACATAGGATCTGACGGCGGAAGGAACTCCATTGCTGTGATCAGAGCTCTGACTGCAGCGTCTGGATCCAGTTTATAATCATTAACATACTTCTTGCCTAAAATGATTAACTAGAGCTAATTTTTGTACCAGTTATTCAAGTTGCTGCATAATATTGCTACTGGAAAAATTGAGTTCTAAACGTTTAAACAGACATAGCAGGGGAGATATGTAATGCCACTTGCACACATACTGTCACTGTAGCAGTGTTCATGGTGACACAGCC
Source organism: Limnodynastes dumerilii (assembly GCA_011038615.1). Taxonomy (NCBI): domain Eukaryota; kingdom Metazoa; phylum Chordata; class Amphibia; order Anura; family Limnodynastidae; genus Limnodynastes; species Limnodynastes dumerilii. The sequence goes on along the minus strand of WWET01003082.1, from coordinate 160,723 downwards.
TCCATTACAATCAAAGCAATGAAGTCAGAATATATAAACTTGCAATACTTAAAAGGGTGTCGGCTGTTCTCCAACCGGGGGGAGGTAAGTCCTTGCGTTTGTACCTATTTCTTTGTGGTCACCCCACTTGGCAAATAAGGAAAGGGTGATCATAGGGGAAAAAGAAACAAAGAACAAAATCATGTAGTATGTCACAACAAGGAATCACTCTTATTAAGTAGCTAATGAACTCACCAATTATTTACATGGTCTTGTGTATTCAACATAATTCTCCTGGTACACTCTGTGTATGATGACTTCTTCCTTATGGCTACAGCATTCCCATTATGCACAAAAAATGACAGCTGACACAAGCACCCTCTATACCCCTATACAGCTGATGTCTAAAACTGGTGCTTAATATGGCAATAAAGTATTTATTTTATAAATTCACAGTAAACATTAATGATATTGACAGGTATGGATTGTTATTATTAAATGGGAGGCTTATGTAGCTCTCTTCCCATAGGTTGCACTCAAGCAATTCTGCTGAGGAACACAAAATCTCTTGATCACAGAGTATAAAAAAAAGCATTATTCATCTTTGGATGTGTGTGGCACTTTAATTGAGACACAAAACAGAGCAGTGATTGGATCTGCCATGTGATCTTTATCCTCTACCGCAGTTTGTGATAAATAAATATGCTCTGCAATGCAGTTGCTTGCACAATAAACATATGACGGACCAACCGGCTTTTGCAAATTTGCAAATGTAGCAATATAACCCATTCCTAGCCAGGCAGATCTAGAAGTGTAGACTTCCATCTGTAATTATCATTGCCAGTATTGTATCCATTATATTATTAATTTGTAGTTGAGCTTCTCAATGTTTTATACATCATTGTACATCCAACATTTTAAGACTAATAAGCAACATATTATTAGCTCACTGAATGTTCTATGATCTACTGACATTTTCATCTACTGAAACATCTATACAATCTAAAAATCACTGGTTTAACACACCAGATGGTACTTAAGTATTAGGATTACATCGACATATTCATGTTTCTCTATATCTGAAGCACACAAAACTGCACAATGGATTGATGGTCATATATAGTCAGGTGCATAAATATTGGGACATTGGGCCTGATCCAGACCTACGACCGCGAGCGCCCGCGAGCGTAGCGTATGATCGCCCGGGCGTATAAACTTTCATGCCCATGACACTCCCATTGATTGTACCTACTTACGGCGGCTAAACCCTACCCTAAGTTTTTCCAGCGTACATGCGAATTTTCGTACCGATACGCTGGTCGTACTGGGCTTAGCACGCCCATACTGTACAATTTAAATGGCTATCCCCGCCTCTGTGTAGTAACTCGAGCGTCCAGACTATCGTCGTACAAAACGCACGCCCCTTGAGCGAAAAATACGCTGAAAATACACTCGCTGTTCGCTCATGTCTTTTGGTCGACCGGAAGTTGTCATACTGGACATGCATAGTGCGTTTTTTTTCACGAATTTTCGCTTACGATCGGCATACGATCGCTTGCGGCCGTAGCTCTGGATCAGGCCCTTTGTGAGTATTTAAGAGATGGCTCCTCTTTGGGGTTTGGAAAAGTGGAGATGCTGCCCATAGCAACCAATCAAATTGTAGCTCTCACTTTCCTGTTACATACTAGACAATCTCAGCTAGAATCTGATTGGTTGCTATGGGCAACATCTTCACTTTTCCAGACCCCCAGGTCTGTTTTCTTTTCTTTTATCTCTTTAACCTATTTTCTTTTTCTCCTGTGAGTGAGTTTGTGAGCAATTGTATGTTGTTACCAGATAAGTAGGCTATTACAATGACACACAGTTATAATGGTGAATGCACAAGATAAAGTTTTTATGTTTTGTGAAGCGTCTTACATGTTATAGAATTCAAGGACACAGGGCTGGATCCAGGCTTAAGTTAGTGCTTGAAATTAGTTACTCCTGGGCTAAACCATGGTGATTGCAGGGGAGTCATATTTCATCTGTTGTA
>WWET01003082.1:129840-148752 GCA_011038615.1 Limnodynastes dumerilii | reverse complement strand
GGCCACTAGGAGCAAGGGGGCAGGGCCTAATGACGCGATTTGCATAAATCACGACGTTAAGCCCCGCCCCCCGCATGCGGCGCAAGCTTCTCTCCGGAATCTCCCGGAGAGAAGCTGCAAAAGGTCGGCAACCATGCAATACTCAGATTCAGCCTATCAATTAACTAAGAAGCAAAATCTCTCAGCCAGTGTCTGTATTGCATTGATAATATGCATTTGAATATCAGTTACAAATCACTGACTATTTTGTGTAACATAAATTGTGCCACAGTGTCATGTTTTTCACAAATACTGGCTCAGTCCCCAAAATGGCTCCCTTCACCGTGAAATCTATTAAAACCGATTTGTTTGGTACAGTACAGTCTAGATTTACTAAACTGCGGAAAAAGGAAAATATAGATGTTGCCCATGGTAACCAATCAGATTCTAGCTGATATTCTCTAGTACAGGCCTGGCCAACCTGTGGCTCTCCAGGTGTTGTAAAACTACAAGTCCCAGCATGCTTTGGGTGCATGGCCATAGCTAATACCTGACAAAGCATGCTGGGACTCGTAGTTTCACAACACCTGGAGAGCCACAGGTTGGCTAGGCCTGCTCTAGTATGTAATTGGAAAATTAGAGCTTTAGTTTAAATGAAGCACTATGTTAACTGACTATGTTTACAGAATAGTACGTAAACAAATGAAATGTGCAAGTTACTTCTCCAATATTTTGCACTCTTGCATAAAAAAACATCACTCTGGACCCAGCGTAGATTTTGGCGCATGTAGGGATTATCAGTGTATTTTAAATTGCATTACACACAGGCCTGGATTCAGAGCTGCGCTTCCGTCTTTTTTTTTCCCCCATACGGAAGCACAGCAAAAATGAGCACTTCACATGCGGGAGTGCACACAGAAAGATGGGCGCCAGTGTCACCATCCGTCTGATTCGACAGCACTGCACCTGTGGAACTGGGAGTTTCACAATACTTAAATGAGAAAAAGGGGCATTTTTCTCAGTTAAATATTAAGTGCAGTACTGTGCAGTGGCTGCTCAACAAGCCCTAGGATGGTGTAAGCATAAGAAGCACACCGGAGCAGCTCACCAGAGCTGTAGAAAAAAAGTTAATAGTCATGTATATAAAAAAAAAAACAAAAAAAAACCAGCAAACATTTCACATAAATAAACCCCTTTCCCCACGCCGCTATAACAAAAATAAGTAAATATCATCGGCTCAACATGGCATGCTGATGCTTATAGTGCTACAATCCCCGTTATATGTTTCACAAACCCATAACATTTATACCCCCCCTATAAATACAATAACTAAATATTGGCCCTACATGGCAGTACTACAAGCATCAGCATGGCCAATATTGTTAATTTAATTTATTTATAGCGGTGGCAAGGAAGGGGGGTTATAAATTTTATTTACCGTATTTCCCCACATATAACACGCACCCCATTTTTAAAGCCTAAATTTAAAAAAAAAAAAAGTGTATTTTTTTATTATTTTTAGCCTCAATTAAAAATTGGGTGCATCTTATACAAGGGATCAGGGGATACAACACTAAACTTAGTAACGTACAATGACCTAAGGTCGCGTAACGTCATTGTACAGCGTGCACCGTGAGGGAGACAGTCAGTCACAGCTGCATGGGATAGAGTCTAACACCACCGGAGGGACAGCAAAGGTAAGTTCAATGTTGCTGTATAAGACCTGATTTTTTTGACCCATTTTTTTGTCTAATAAAAGGTGCGTTTTATACATGGGGAAATACGGTATTTATTTTTCTTTTTAACTAGCCAAATAATTTTGGCTGTGCCACGATAACCCGCGGCCGGAGCCATTACGGCTTCGACTGTGGGTTTACTAATTATTGTCATTTTTGTGAACGGGCAATTCAGAGGTGTGTGTTTCTAAAGAAACACACACCTCCGCCTTATGGATACACTAAAACTCTGAACCCAGGCCACATTGCGCAAATGCCTGCAGTGAGGAGTTGCCCCACTACGTTCAAGTGGCATTCAGACGTGTGCTTGTTACATGTGATGTTTGAATATTGTATTATATTACTGCCTTGCATCTGCCTGGCCCAGGTGCATATATGGTGGACAGCTGTTACAACATACACATAGGTCGTCCCTTGATTATTATTATCAGGCACTATATGCAGATTGTTTGCTTGGAACTGACCATTTGGGTACAATTTAGAGTAAAGAATGGTACACGATAAAATTTCTCAGCCAATCAGTTGTTTTTCTTATATAATAGGGCATTGGTAACGCTAACTGATATGAACAGTAACAAAATGGTCCAGAAACACACCCGCCAGTAACCAGACCAGCTTGTCTGCTTAGACTGAAACAATAATTGGGTAAGGTGCACACTCTTCACTATTACTTTGACTTGGCACCATAAACATCTCCTGCTGGGACCTATAATCCTAGCGGAAGAGGGGGAGCCAAGGCCATTGGAGCAGATCTATAAACTTGTAGGTTAGGGCTGATAATTGTTCCAGTGTATGGTCAGCTTAAGGGTAGCTTTCCAGACATCTGAATGTGCATTTCATAACCATTCGCACTAGAAATGTGAGAGCCAGTGGCTATCTTAAGAGGCACACTCATTCCTGGTAGTATGGAAGACTGCTAACTCCACCCAGCACCTCTGCTGTATCGGGTGGATAAAGACCTACGCGCCTAATACGCATCATAGCATATTTACACTACCGTGCCTTCTAAGCACTCCCCTAGCGTGTATGTACTTTGGCTGTTTTACGTCTACCAAACCCTACCTTAACTCTACAAAGCGTAACTACTGACGTACGTATAGCCCTCACGTACTTACGCTGCTAAGCACACCCAAATGCCTCACCCCGCCTCCGAAATGTAATTACAGGTTTCGTATGGCTGGGAAGCCCCTTCGTACGTTGTTATGCGGTTGATAAGTGACCGGCCTGTAAGCTCACAGTTACGTGGCTTAACATCTGCCGCAAGTATGCGCAGTAATTACTAATGAGTGATTTTACGCTAGCGGCAAATCACTCGCGTACGTTGTGCTGGATCTAGGCCTATGTCTGGATATGCAGGTTATAGAAATGCACGTGCTACGAATTCCACAAAAGTTGACAAAAATTTAGGGATCAGGCAATTGATAGACTTAAAGCAAATTTTCACCCTGCACATAAACACATACACAGCAGACACATCTCCAAGTCTATGTACCAAGGGCTTGCATAAAGAAAGCATCCCACTATATTGTATTGAAAACAGGGAGGAAGGGTATGCAAACATGCTGCCCAAACAAGAATGCTTCCATATGGGTTATATAACCTCCTGACCCCTCCCAGGATCAGGCGGAAATGCCAGCAAATAGGCCACAAGTAATGTTAAGCAATAACCACATCAATAAATATACTTGTCACACAGCAAGCCATTGATCTGATTTCAGCCAGGCAACCTGCACCACATACTATGCCAGGTATAAGCTATGCTGATCCAGTTGTCTTTTTGGTTCTGTTGGAGTTATATTACTTTTTACATGCAAAATTCTTGTTTTTTTTGTCTTTTTTTCATTAGATCAGCTTTTTTGTCTATCCATTTGTTGTATTAAAACCAGGATTGCCGACTCTCCCGGAATATCCGGTAGACTCGAAATTTGGGAAGTTCTCCCAGAAGAGCCGGCAAATCTCCTGCAAGCCCCACCAGCCAGCAATTACTTCTGTAATTCCTAGAGTTACTAGGGATGTGCGGGGCTTGATGAGGTCATCAGGCCCTGTCCATCCCCTGAAACGCTAGAAAATATAGGAGTGATTGACTGGGGCTGGGGCTTAATTCCATGATTTGCATAAATAGCATCATTAAGCCCCACCCCTTGAAGAAATCAATGGCTTCCCTCTGGGATCTCCCGGAGGGAAGCTCTATAAAGTCGGCAACCATGATTAAAACAGTTTTTAAAATAGAATTTAATAATGAACTGATTAAGGTTTATTTAGAAATAATTGAAAAAAAAAAAAACATTTAATATATTATTTGAACTTCTCATAATGGCAAAAAATATATATTTCATATATGTGACATTAAGTTTTGTGGGTTTTTCTTACTTTTACATAAAGCAATTTAAAGGACGAAAATCACAATTGGGTACTTAATCTATCTTGAAACAATAAACCCCACACCTAATCTTGTAGCCAGCTGTGACTCCAGCTTATTTTATCCACATAGATAATATTGGCATACGAATGGTGTAAATGTTAATCTGAGTTTTTAAAGCTCATCGAGCGTTTGCAGACAGATTCTCTGCAGGGGACAAACTATATTTTTTCCATCAGGTTTTTGGATCAGGTCCTAAATCTCATTAAATCATACGGAATACTGACATAACGGTTGATCACAACATAGCAGATCATGCCCTAAATTATACAGTTGTGACCATCTTAAACACTAATCTGTATGTGAGGATAAGATATGCAAGCAAGAATGCATAGAATATAAAGGAAGAGGATATGGTGTAGTTTTTCCAGTGGTGACCGTGACACACAGATCCAAAAAATGTACTGGAGCCATATCTGGATTTAGAAACAGGACACAATCATACAATTGAAGCACACAAATATCAGCAAGTCATTTTTACTTGCTACAACGTGCATCTTCTAACACATTTCTTCAAATGAAGGTGAAAGATCAGTGTTGTAAAGTCCAAACCCCTTCTCGTGTATTAGCTGGACTAGCCACCACACAGCATTAACATCTCAAAACGTAAATAAAAGTAGATAAGAACAACAGTCAGCAAATCTAGCAACCATAGATGTCTCTTATCAGGTATTGCCACATCTCAGTAATGTCCGGTTACATTTTAATAAACAGAATATGGAGAGTTCTCAGATAATTGTATGACATGAAGTGCTCGCATCTAGAGATACAATAATAACCTGTATCTCAAATATTTACTTTTATCATTTCACTTTTTAGCCTGATCTATATTCATGCCGCAGTCTCCGGAGGTATCTGAATAAGTTTTACTGAAGTCCTGGAGACACTTGGCAATGTGTAACACACAGCTATATAGTCCCAGTTTTCAGGATTCCTTTAAGCATACTTCTGACGTTCACAAAATTGTAACCCCGTTCTCTAAAAATTCTTCAAAAGAGAGGGGGAAAGAAAAATCCTTTGAAAACTTTTTTTTTTCTTTTTCTTTCTTTTTTTTTTTTAATTATAGGTTTATAATGTACAATAGTGGAAGATTTACAAATATGTAAAAGAACATAAAATGCAACATAGCACTCATTCTTCCCAGACAGTTTCACAAGTATTGCTTTATCAAAGGTTCAGACACAACCTTTAGTGCCACAATTTGATGTTAAATAGTCTAAAATCAGATCAGTATACAAAGACAAAAAAAACCTACCATCTTCCCATAACCTTAGTTGTATAAAGTTTCACCATTATGTACAAAAATCCCTTAAATTACATATAAATAAATATGTACAGTTAGAAAGGAAAAAAAAAAAAAACCCTTAAAAACACCTTTAACTCTGCCATGAATGGGAAAGCTACAATGTCCTCTTTTGACAACCCCAAGCAGTGTATTGCGGTCTCAACATATCATGAAGGAGTTAAAAGTGATCTCAGCCTTCAGAGAATCCCATTGTTCAGGAAGATTTGTTTATGTTCATTGCCCTTGGATATAACAGATGAAATACAATTATATGCAAAGAATAGACTGTATCTACACAGTTGATCTGTTGTAGGGACAACAAAGGAGAACAAAAACAAATCTACCTGCATCTCCAATGGTAGAGTTCTACTTTAAGATACACAAATTGTCTAACGAGTGACACTGGAGGGGGAGGTAAAAAAAAAAAAAAAAAAAAAAAAGTCTACAAAGAACACAATCCAATTTTTTTTTACAGTAGGCTAAAAGAGACAAGTCTGATTGGCACAGAGGTTTTATTCCCAATATTTGAGACAATCCGAATAAGAATTTCAAGTGTAATGTCATAAGATTTTAGAATATATTTCTTATACCCTACAGGGACCACAAGGAAGGAGGTCCAGCAATCACTCATACAGCAGATGATGGTGAAGTCTAGATGAAGAGTAATGGAACGAAAGAGTCAGGGGAAGAGTCAGTATTGGCTCTACTCTTATGGTGGCGATACATTTGTAGTTTATGAAATGCCAAATTTTTTAGACAGCAACAAACCAGTGGAATATTAAATAAATAAATCTGGATATTCTGTATTTAAAAAAAAAAAAAAAAATTATGGATTTCCGCCACGAAAGAGAAAAAAAAATAAAAAATTAAAATAAACCCTTAAAATGCTTTCCCTATTGGTAATGGTAAAGGACAAGAAGTCAGCGTTAAAACTTAGTCCGTTATTGCAGATCTTAAAATTAAAAGGAATAAAAACAGAAGATGCTATGCAACATATACACAATTTAAGACATACCAATTTAGAATCTGATTAAGAGGACTTGTGCTACAATCTGCTCCAGTCACAAAAAAAACCTATTTTACATGCATACAGCCAACTTTCACATCCACATCATATGTTCCGCTTGTAGAAAGTGCTGCAATGTGGCGTAGGATCCCATGACGCAGCCACTGGTACAGACAAGGGTGGCATACATGCAGTATATACATGGTCTGAGTGAAATGTGTGAGGGATGGAGGGGATATCTGGACTGTCAAGTTCTACATTTGTATAGTATATAGTCCTGATATACAAACAGAATGTACTCTTAGCACAGATGCTGGGCAGCGGAGAGTCAGGGAGGGGATTGCCACAGTCCCATAGTATCCCAAAATGTCTCCAGGACTAGTCTGCTCATAGGTCCAATAAACAAAGAAAAACCTGAGAGAAATGGCAGTTCTACCCTCAGATTTCCAGACATTTAGAAAAAGAGAAAAAAAAAAAAAAAAGTAGTCCGCACTATTTCCTCATTTCCTGTGTTTATCCATCTTTTCTAAACTTTTGTTGCTGTCTCCAGGACTCTGATCTCCACTATTCATGTACATTTTGTCTGCAATCTTTAATGCTTCGTTTAGGTAGTTTTGTACGGATGTCATTGCAGCACAAATGGCAGCACTTCCGAAACCGTGTGTTATGAGGCTAAAGTGAGCCAAGCAGCCCTGGATTCCAGGCTCCAAAATAGGATTTGGTCTTGCATTACCAAGAGGCGTTCGGTCCTGTGTGAGGAGATCTGTGAATTCTTTGCAGATTTGCCTGAAGAAAAAAAAAAAAAATACATAGAAGTTTGAGAAATCACCTTCCCTTCTTCACAATGTTACATTATAACACACAATCCTAAGCTTGTATGGACTGCTCTCATCTTATGGTCACATTTAGATAAAGCACAATTAGGTCTCTGTAAATAATCTAGACATCTGCAATATATATTTAAAGGGTTGACAACCCTGTGGACTATTAATTTACTATAAATATAAACCAATAAGCCACATTGCAGTATAAGTGGTGATGTTTTTGTCACACACGCAAGCAGACAACTGGAACACACACTTTGGCTTTAATAGTAATTATAACAAAACAAAAAAAAAAAATATGCAAATTCCAGGGTTTCTTAAGGTTTAAGAAAAACAAAATATACAAATAAAAAAAGTCTCCAAACACAGCAGTGTTCAGTTAAGGTCTATATAAGGTGCTTAGCATGTGGAATTATCTGTGGATTAATAGTTTCTGGCCAGCACCTGAAGCAGCACACATGTACTGACAAGAGGGAAGATTCTTGTGTATGTATTTGACAGTCAGCTTGGCCAGAGAGCTCCAGGGCAAAGCCATTATGTTACTTTGAAAAGCATATGTAGCTTATCTACAGATTCAGGTTTATTGGTCATCATCAGACTTAGATATAATCTAAAAGAGAAGCTATTTTCCCATCTCCTTGTAAATAGTATATGCCAACTCATTTGGAGAACCTTTAAGTGTATTGCATATGTGTATATGTTAATATACTTGGAGAAAATGAGAGATATACATAAATATAGAAAACGGGAAATATACATACACACGATAAATAGGTTTTTAGACATTTATCACACATTGTGTTCTGTGCAGGAATACATATTACTCAATAGGGGAGCTTTCCAACCAATCCACCTGAAAAGCATTATACAATGGATAGGGTACAACACAAGTATTCTGTACTATAGGGGAGAAAAATTACTCCAAGAGTTAATGGAAGTTTGAGAGAAACTAGTTCATTTCAAAAATCATTTCCACGGAGTGTTGGCATTTTTCCACATTTCATTAAACAATTTGCATGTTTGGCCGGAAAAATGTAGGTCTTGGTGTACTCAGCGCTATGCCAAACAGCATGCATTCATTATGTTCTAGATGGCAAGCTTAAAAAACAAGACAAGGCATCACAGTGAAACGCTTACAATATGTAACAGTTACAAAAGAAATACTAATTTCAGTGGTAGTCAAGTTGGTTTAGGCTATTGCTAAAGGTTTACATTTTATAGGTTATAAATACACAGCTGCCCTTGAGGATGTGTGGACTACAATTCAGCTATTGCACCCACAGCTGTCTGATCAATTTAGCAGCCGTGTTAATGTACAACATCACGTGTGGTTACGTTCTTAATCTCTCTCAAGAAGGTTTATTATAATTCAATTAGACTAAGATTCATTAGTCATTCATCTCAATGCAGATGAGTTAGAAAAAAGGGGGGAGGAAGAAGGGGTTTAAAAACCTTCAGAGATAAAAAAAAATTTAAATAAAAATGTATTGCAGGAACTCATTGTAAACTCATTGCTTGTTTACTAAACACCTGGGAGACATTATATAAAGCCAAATTGTCAATATAGACACTGCATAAAGCGACAAATGTCATAAAAGAGTGAATATCCATCAGTGCAACAGGCCATTGCTTTCACAAATATACCACCAACTGTTAAGTGACCTGATCTATGGCCAGTTTAAATTATACAACACCCTACTCTATGGTCCATAGATTTCCATACCCAGTACACCAGGCCATAGAGATCAACATGCATACAATGAATTTTAAGCAAATCTGCCAGTTATAGATAACATATGCAGGACAACACAAGCTTTCTAACAAAAATTCAACGTAGAACAATAATAATTTATTGCAATCCATTTGTCCTTTTGTTTTTAAATTTATCGATTTATAGATGTGCCTTGAATAGGCCTGAACTAAGTGTCTGCACCCATCATCCATTGAAAAATGTATAAACAGCGGTTTCCATAGTTGAAGCTTATATATTCTTAATAGTGGGCTTTTTCTGAGGCCTCGCCCCACTTGTTAGGTTAGTGTAGTTCATATTCAGGATAAGATGGATTGGCTCCACTATAAAAACACAGCCATAGAAAATCAGAATGAATTTAAGCACAGACTTACTTTGCAGCAAGCAGCATATTTTTACGGTTTGCCATCTCATTGCGTTCTATGTGCGGCCGGGTAAGATACTCAGCCACTGCCTTGGAGGGGAATTCAGTTTCACAAACATAACCAAAGTCACGAGCAAGGTGTACAGCCTCACCTACAAGGGAAAAAGTCATCATATGAGTTCACAGACTTACGTTTCCTGGTTCAAGTTAGTTATGGTTTAACATGATGCAATTTAGTATGCCTCATGTATGTGACTGAAATCTACCGGAAAAGAACCCTTGAGTAGGCTATAGAAGTATTAGCCAGCAAAAGTTATAAGGGAAATGATTCACGGCTGAGTGGCGTAAACCAATTAACTCTTTCATTACCAGTAAGCCTCCCAAGACGGTAAAAGGGGTATCCCAAAGCAACTGAACTGAAAAGCAGGAATACGAAAAATGTGGGGGGGGGGGAAACCACTACCCTTTAAAAGTACTTGTAGAAAAGTCTAAGAGGACGATTGTTTAAAGGATTAACCTGTTATTAATTATCCAATGTTCAAGTTTGTTTACTTATATATAAGACCAACACAACCATTCATGCATCCTTTTTTTCCCCTACAGCTAATGAGTGCTCTTACAGGGGAAACATGAACTGTTCTTATGGAGCGATCCATAATATGGGGCTAATTCAGAGCTGCATTTACACCTAAGTGTAGACCTGAGCAATACCATGATGAACTGCAAGGGGAGGAAAAATTACATTGTGAAAGCAGAATTAGAATTGAGAGGTGACATACCTAAGCTAAACCCGGTTTTATAGAATAAACATAACGCTATGCAGTATTTGGAGCTCTTTATGCAAAAGTAAAGTATTTTCCCTGCATGCAAAGGATTTCAAATTTATCAGCCCCCATTACTTTGCAAAATGGTTAAGCTGAGCTCTACACTTGCACCTCTTTTGCCCTTAAACTCTGACTGTGTAAACCCTATGTGTATGGGCATTACTGCATCAGACAGCACAGTGTTTCCAATGGCTGTGTCTGTTTGCAATTTCCTACAGATCTAAACTGGTGTTTCTCAATAATACCATAATGCACGTCAGGGGAAATTATAGAAGTTAATAACACTAATTTGCTTAGAATTGCTCCAATTAACACAAATAGTAAATCTATAAAGGCTAGATTCTAGTGTCCAAATTCTGGTAAACAGATCTTATTTACTCCTTATTTCTGATTGTTTTGGAAAGTGCTTCTTCACAGTAAAGTTTTAGTTGTGTTTCTACAATTAATATCCGGCCGCCAAAAGAGGAAAGTTTCCATTAACAAACTAACTTTTACACAGAACCCTCCATTTAAAACAAACCTTCTACAAGTGATGTCAGGAGCGTCACATTGGCAGCTTTCCGTCTTCCAGCCGGAAGGTTTAGACCAATTTTTTCAAGTTTTTCACGAAGCGACCGCCCTCCATTTTTAGATTTAGCCCTGACAAGAGATAGACAGAACATTCAAATGTCAATGCTCCCATTCAGGGTGTTTCCCCAACACACTGGTCTCAAGTTACTGTACGGTCATTTATCCCAGTAGAAAACATTGATCTTACGGGGCAGGATTCCCTCACATACAAAACACGTTTTTTTTTTTAACTGTATATTTTACAGATAATGGATTAACTAGATAGAATTTCAAGAGACACGCCTCTAATGCTGAACACAGGTTTGTGGAGACTTGCATGATAGGTTACTCCCATACAGGTTCTCATAACCAAGAACTTTAATTCTGATGCTAAAACACACACCACTTTCTTATTTAAATTTTTAACCTGTTCCCAATGTACAAATAATCTCAAATATTATTTAACAGTTAACAAGAAAGCCAATTTAGTTGCTTTAGCTGCATCCCAGCAATTATAAACAAAATGGCAACCCTTACATAAGTCTTAAATCTTATCCTGTGTCTTCATTGTGCTCAAATCAAACATTAAACAATTGTTTGTAATCAAGAGCAACAAGATTTTTCCAGTATATCATATGTTTCAGGGGGAAAAAAAAAAGTTAAACATCTGATTTTACACCACATTTGTACACAGAACAGTTAAGTTTCAGTAACCTTGTCAAGTTGGCTTATTTACTAATCTTTTTGGTAGCATAAAAAGTCCTATTTAAAAAGGCAAGTGCTCTGCTTAGTAAAGATAGAGGGGGCAACCCTATACAGATGGTTTTCTAAATGCTTTTCAGCATACCATGCCTTTAAAATGCATAAAAAGCTTCTTAAAATCAATTCCATTTTCCACGAGTGCTTTCAAAAGGCACCAGCTGCTTTGAAGTATGCAGCCATTCACTAGAGAACTATGGTGCAGACAGAGCACTGGAGTCTATTTCTCATTTGAATACAATTAGTTTAAATTTAAACGAGCAAGACTGTTAGGAGGTGGCACCAAAACGTGGTATAACGATGCCTTGCTAATCTCAAACGTCTGCCCCTTTGTGGTCCTCTTAAATTCTACTAACAACGTACCCTAGTTATCTACTTTAAATAACTTTTGAAGCTCATTAGTAAATAAAAAGAAGGCTAGTGTCCGTGACCTAAAGTTTCTGCACCTATTAATTACTTTCAAGAGGGTTAGGTAACCATTTTAGCTGTAATGGAATTTGTAGTGCCACAACAGCAGTCACTGTATAGGGAAGGTATATTTAATAAATAAAATAAGGGCAGGGGGCACTAAATCCAAGATATGAGAGCGATCATGGGGAGATGTCAAATGTAAGTCTACTGCAAAAAAAGTATTGAAACATACCTTCTAAGAACTCCTCCCAGTAACGATGCATTTAGGCATTCAGGGGGGGAGAGCCTGCGCTGGACTTCGGCTACAGTGACTTTATACTTTGAGGTGGAACTTAAGAGGGAGAGCCTTCCAGGAACTGAGCAGAACACTTCATTTGGATTTATCACCATTCCCATCAAAGCGTCCTTCTGGTAGGGTATATTCAGAGTGTTTTTCCCTGTGGATAAATTATTTAAAGGTCACAAAACCATAAATGTAAAAGCACAATATTGGGGCATTGTGAAAGAAGATTATCACAAGTACACACAAAAATTTAAAAAACACACAACCGACATGAAGCCAAGCACTGCATCTATAAAAATCTTAACTTTTTCATTCTTCTTTTTAAAGAGAAAGCAATAAAAACCTCTCTATAAACCATCTTGACATACATTATCACCTTGTAATTTCGCCTCAAGCAGTTGAGGGTTAATTTGTGCAGCATGCACAATACACAACCGTATGCTTTGTGTGCATTTGTTTAGGCAACAGTCATTTCTTCAAAGCCTTCTCTAGATTTGTAGCCAATACAAAGGGTTAAAATAGCCGCAAGTCTCACATCTCAAATTCAACTGTAACTAGAGCGCACAGCTTTAAATATGAACACCGTTTTTATAGCATTCGCCTCAGTTGCTCATACACGTCTGGGAGACTTTCCTTGCGAGGTTTGCTTTAGATTAGCCAGGCAGTTGCAGAACTTCACACGTTTAAACTTTCTCTATTAACACCACAATCCATACAAAATGTTAGGCTTTGTTTGCTAAGTGAGCATAAAGATACTACAATTCCAGCTTTTGTTCTATAGGTGTCCAACACAACTATCTTCATTTAAAACTTCTAAGCAAGCAAAACTGCTGGGAAAAGGAATTGTACAGACGGGAGAAGCTCCAAGCTAGCCAAAAATGGATACAGCTAGATTACACAATCAAATCCCAGCTAATACCCAAACTGCAAGCACACTCAAGCAACTACCACCTGCAAATGCAAGCATAGATAGATACCTATTGAAGTATTATGCCAACACTGTCAACTCTCTGTTATAATGTTTATGCTCATCGTGACAGCTCAATCTGCAGAACATTCCTAATATACTCCAATTTTCTTTAAAATATTTAGATTTAAATCTGACACTCCTGTACATAAGCCTTTCCTTAAATTAAAGCCTGCAAAATCTAAAAAAAAAATTTAATATTCATATATGTCTTTTACAACACAGTGATTAAAGAAAGCAAAGCATAAAAATATTTATATATCTGCACACTACATAAAAGTAGGAGGGAAACATAATTAAGTCACAACAGACTTTGTTGCACACTTCACAGAATAGAAATGTTTGTGATAACAGAATTACTCATCTCCCCACTTAAAATCTTAACAACTAAATATTTTTAACATGACACAAGCATGTAATCAAGATCGTTTATAGAAAAAGCTCTGTTTCCACTCAATTCTCAAGGGTTAAACAATATTGACTCAATTCTCAAGGGTTAAACAATATTGGAATGCTTTTATGGTGTTGAAAGGAACAAAAAAAAAAAAGTTTGCAAAACAAAAAGAAAAAAATGGAACAAATACATTCGCAAAACATTATGGTTTCATACTACAGAAACATTTTTTTATTTAATGCAGTAAATACAGATTAGAGAAATTATTTGTATTGTAGAAAGCTAAAATTACATGCCTTGTCAATGACAAAACCATAAATGCCTTGTGTTAGAAATAGAGTATCATTTGTTAAAGAAAAAAACATAGCAAACAAACCTTTTTTAATGACTGTCTGGTCATGCATTATTAAACTTTGCTCTTCCAAACTCTGCAATGAAAACAAAAGCAGACATTATTAATATAAGACAGTAATAAGAATTTTGCAAAGTCTTTTTAAGACTTGTAAATTTAATTCAGACAACAAGGCAAACCTTGTCAAGGTTTCTTAAAGAAACATTTTATTTTCTATCCATATACAAGAAATCTACATGCATCTAAATTATTTTCAGTGTATGTATACTACAGCATATAAAGAAGATTACATCTATACATGAGAAAAGAGGGACATTTTTGCAAACAGGTAGGGTATATACAAAATATTTTTGTTGGCATTAAAAACATTTTATAACACAAAACAAAGATATTTCTTGTATGATCTTATGGCAGAGATTAGTACTCCACCCTAAAGATAAAAAAGACAGATTTTGGACAACAAAAATAAATGTTTTAAAGAAGTGACTTTTTTTTTTTTTAGTAGCTTGATTAATTGTAGGAAAGCCAAATTAAATGTTTGACAGCTGCATTTCAACAAACTAGCTATATGAAGCCATATTTTGGACAACAGTTAGTTGGAACTTGAACGTGAAAACTGTTCTAAATCAAGCATGAAATGCAGGTTGGTTACAAACAATGCCAAAATCTCTGTGTTACATAACAAACACCCAGTCCCTCCCTACAATGCAGTTTTATAGGAGACATTACCGCAACATCTTCCATCTGCTGACCAATGTCTGGTAGACCAAGGTTATCCGCTAGGTTTGAAGAGTCCATTCCATGTCCATGCTGAAGTAGAATATCAGGTCTCCTTTGAAAGTCTCTTCCCAGCCTTCCTGAGCTGGGATCCAGAGAAGGTATGTGATGGACTAGCCCAGGTCTCCCATGGTGGGAAATTCCGCTGTGATCCTGGTTCTGACGGTTTGGCCATGCTTGTTGTTGACTGGGAGGAGGGTGAGAAGGGTGGATGGTGTTAAGGGAGAATGGATCTCCAAGGTGGGAATATGGGTCAGCAGACTGGGAGTAAGACAGAGGCTGATATGGAGGTGGGAAATATGGGGGTTGGAAGTCAGACGACCCTGAATGAGAGAGAGGGGGAGCTGGGCTATACAGGTGCTGACTGACTGCCGACAGATGGGGTAACCTTGGGTTACCATTGCTGCTTCCATCATGCCTGTCCTGAAGAGAAACACATACAGAATATGTTACACATGTAGCATTGCCAATTATCTTATCATACAGATATATAAAGCCCAAAACTCTTTGTGCATTATATGAAAGCTCCTAATTTACCTTCTCATTTGCTACTTTTAATCAGGATCATTGTAATGCCCTTTAATCATGCACAAAAAAAAACTAAATTTCTGATTATTTTGATGAATAAATAAACCCAATGAACTATAAATGCTTTCTATGAATGGTCTAAATATTAGGATCCAAGTACATATAAACATTATAAATTCTTACCAAGTGGCACTAACAATGTTTATAAACAATCATTTCCAACGGATTTTGTATTTTATAATAGGTTCCTTAAGATTAATATTGAAGAGTTATAGAAAAGACTGTCGGAATTCTTATTTCTTTTGCAGTTTGAGCTGAAGTGATTAAATTGGGCAGCTCTCTGTTTTTAGCAGATTACATCTTCATGGTCATTAATAGAACAGGGCAGCTAATCAGAAAAGAATGGAGCACAAACAAGCTCTGCTGTGACCAGTCCTCCCTACTAAATACCTCCTATTGATTTCAAATGACTGAAACTAATCAACAGGAGCCAAGACAACCACGCCATGCAGACCATGACAAATGCAGTAAAATGAATGACTGGGACCAAAGGAAATAGGGAGGGTGGAATCTTGAAGAATGAGTCAATGCAGAAGAAGACCTGCACCAAGCATCAAAACGTATGTACACTGACAAAATATACATTGCATGCCCTATTCATATACACATGCTAGAAAAATAGTCAATGCATTCTGCCTACCGTGCATATTGCACAAGTGCATTCTCATCCGGAAAGGGAACCTAGAAGTTCCATAGTGCTCACTTGGCCGAGTAACTGGAAAAACAATGTTTTAGAACTTACCAAGGAATATCCTCAAATTTCAACTATCACCACCAGACTAGAATGGGATCACTTCGTCTCTGGTGCCCACTAGCGTCCATTGAAGGGATAGCGCACAGTAGCTTCAACACCATGGGGGTATGAGCTGAGACATATGCTGGCACGGTCATCAATAATACCATGCAAACATACCGAGCAATGCAGATTAACAACATGTAAAAACTCTTGTTTTCACAAGTGTATGCAGAGTACACCCGACACCACACTCCTACATCCCAAGTGACACATCACACAGAGCAGATTGCAATAGCGTTTGATTTCGAATCCTGCTTCTTAAAAATCAAATTTAAAGTACACTTCTTAGTCCTCACCTCACACTCATCCTCATATTTAACATTATCTGCAAGTTTCCACAGCATGATGCCGGTATCCAGACAAAAAAAAAAAAAAAGAACAAAACAATCCAAGTTCACTGTGTATTCCCAAGACTCCGTTATCTATCAGGCATGAAGGCTCTTACAGAACTGATTTCTCTCTGATGATTGCAAGATATTCCCCCCTTTTCCCTGTCCGCCCTTATTGCTCCTACTACGATCACTCCTCCCCAGGGACGGGGCTGGCTGGGGTTTAATTACAGAGAGGGGGGTTGGATCGTCCAATCAGAAGACGTTGTCAGCTACAGCCACGCCCACATAGGTATTCTGAGCTCCGGACCATGTTTCTCATCCAGAGACATGAAGTCACAATAATGTCAGAGAGTCTTCACTGTGGAGTGATAATAGGTTTCCTGCCATCTAATATTTACAATAGTGTAATAGTATAATAGTACAATAGTACAATGATCGCACCAGGCAGAAACAAAAAACTCCATAATCTGAGGTTATAGATTATATATATATATATATATATATATATATAATATATATATATAATAACTAAAGGCAGATTTTGAGAGTCACAAGTCAAAGGGACAACCATCATCCCAGGAACAATCGTGATAACACATGCTAGAAGACATTATGCTGCCAATAAACATATATACTGTATATTTATTTTCATTCAACATAAAACGATAGCAGGATAATCTACGTTATGTTATTGTCCGCAGCAGTAAAGTTGGGGTTTTATTTACATTGGAATATATAATAATCTGGCATCATAGGCAGCGAATATTTTATCAGCTTCATCGCCTTAAATGCAATCTGCACAAGATTCCCAGTGAATGGCTTAAGCCATCATTAAATAAACGTTAAGGTTGGCACACACGTGGTAATGAGCGAGAGAGCGCTACAAAAATACTTAAGTGTCCATTTAAATAAACAGTTGACAGATTATCTCTTCTCCCCTAGGCGAGACACAGTAACCCGTAACATCGTTTTCTGCCAGACGAAGCTAAATGCGTTTACAGCTCAGCAGTGCCAGCTAGGCAGCAACCAACCACAACGGGTTAAACACACACATCTAGAGCGATCCGGATCGTCCCGATATCGGCGGTTCAGGATCAGATGCACGATCTCTACCTGCAGCAATTTTATACCAATCACATCTTACTTAAAATCTTTTATATATTATTTATAATCATAATTTTTTTTTTTGTATTATAAAAATTATTATTACTACAACAAGTAAAAAACGTGCCAAATCTATTACTGATTCTTTTCATATTCTTACAGCAAGTGAAGTCATACACAGACATGACTGGCTTCTGTGATCATTTAGAAATGTTACCTATCCTACGTTTTACAGGTATAATAAATTATGCCATAACAATCCTTACTATAACATTATATACAGTGATCCACTAACACAACCATATCTAACACCATGTATTAAATTAGATTCAGTTCCATTAATTATATTCAGTTCAATTGGGGTGGAAAAGTTGGAAAAGAAACACAGAATTTGACGACAAATCCGTTTGTTCCCTTTGGAACAATATTTAAATACAAATAAAATCAATACTACAAAGGGAAGAATAATTACACGTTATAGGCAGATTAAGCTCTTGGATAATTTAAAAAAAAATATTAAAAATAGTAATTGTCACACCTTAGGCAGCAATTAAATTGTCCAAATAACTCTTCTATTTGGTGCAATGTGAAGTAAATAGCATTCTCCCTCATTGCGCTGGTTAAGCCTTTGTTTATGGAATATCGAGTGCAATCTAGACGTAACACATCGAGATTGGTTTGTTTGTGGCAGGTCCTGAATATTTTATATGCCCCTATTAGCAGCCTTCTCCTCAGGACACACTGAGGGGTTAAACAGGCTCAGCTGTAATTATTCGTGGAAGGACTGTAAAAAGGTGTAGCTCCTTCAGTGGCGGGGGGGGGGAACCTTATAATCAGCAGAGAATTGCACTCACTTGTAACTAATCTTCATTACCATTTTTGGTGGGGCTACATTTCCAAATTGCCCCTGTTGTTTTCCTATAGAAAATGCCTTTGAAATGCAGCTTTTTTGCTGTCCCAGTCTGCTTGTAGCAGCAAGTGTTCGTCATTACTCTCAAAGGCATTGGCGTCATTAAGACTAGTAATATAAAGTTATACTGAATAGGGAACAAGGAAAATGCAGCCGTATGAAACCCGTGAAAGAGGGAGCCACACAGTGCAATGAGGGGGCTTAATACCATTGCCCCTCCCAATTATTTATAACATAATCAAAGCCTCATAGAGAGATACTAGTAGAATCTAAAACATTAAAGTAAATTTAAATGTTTGCAATAAAACAATTAGATCTAGCAAATAGTGTAGAATTGGTGCCATTTATAGATTGTCTACCTATATATCTCCACTTAGATTAAAGGACTGTAGGAGAAGAGGTAATGACATAGTACCCCAACTCTATAGCTAACTAAATCTTTGGTTAAGAGGGGTATCCAGATAAAAACATATTTATTCTGTTATGCATGTGTAAAATTATAT
>WWET01003082.1:80819-98276 GCA_011038615.1 Limnodynastes dumerilii | reverse complement strand
TTCCCTTTCACAATGAGCTGCTTATCAATAGAATGCTATTCTCATTGTAGCGGTGGCTATTGGTTACCAATGGGCACCTGCTATTTTATCTCCCCATGGTCAATACTGGTGCCTTTGGCTCTTGTGTTCTGCTCATTCAGGCTCCCCAGAAATTCCTGTGAACTTGTTCTCAGCGTTCCTGTGTTCTAGTTTATTCACCAACAGTCTTCTGATACCATTTGCTATATTTAAGCACTGCTATGAAGGACTTACCTTCACCTGTGTTACTCTGTATTCCATGTGGTAACCAGTATCCTGAGTTTTCTGTCTACCCCTGAAGTTTTCCAATGCCAACTGTGTGCCGTGTTATTTAAGCGCTGCTATGGGAGACTCACCTTCGCCTGCATTCCCGTGTATAACAAATGGTAACAAGTCTCCTGAGTTACATGACAAATCCTGCAGTATTCCAACACCGCCTGCATGTTATAACATCTAAGCACAGCTACTGTAACCCCAAAGGATGGGAGGCAGTTTTAATTACTGTACAAGGGGAAAGTCTCCCCAGCTGTGTATACCTGTTATTGGTGCTTAGGCAATGTATAAGTGTTTATAGTAGAATAACCTACCTAAGGGGCAGCATAGCATTTCCCAGTGCAAGGAACACTCCTAGGGGTGTAACCTTGTCCCTATCATGACATAGTAATGCCCCTTTTTATCTACACATAAAAGAACCTGTAATTATTTCCTGTGATTTTCACGTCTCATTGCTCTTCTTCACAAATAACAAATGTGACAACAAGCATGCCTTTAGAAGAGATGCCCAGCTAGAAGATACAGTGTCCTCAGTAAGGCCTCTGGGGTATAGGTCTGCACAAAGAAATTCTATAAAGTCCCAGGTCCATATTTTATTATTGCTGCATAAATGGCTACGCATTCCATTCTGTCAGGGAAAAAAAGTATATAATCTATATGATTGCTAGCGTAAGCCTCACAAAAAAAGCTAATTTAAGCATTTTAAGCAAGTTATTTGTTCTTTTTCAAACATATTTAAAGTTTAATCTTTCTAGAGGCAATAAAAAAGACATTGCTCAGCAATGCGTTGTGTGACCCCCTGCAGCTGTAGAGGTTCCTATCATTCCATATCTAATGAATGACGTCAGAACGGTTTGGCAGGTTCTAAAAAAAAAAAGGCCCCAAGGTCTATTGTCTTTAGCTGACAACAGGCTGGGGTGGTTTTACTAGCCTGATGTGTTATTGGTGGCAAAAGTGTGTCGTTTCCTACTGGTGTGTTAGTGGTCATAATAATGGCTCCGGATTCTCAGTTACGTAGTTTTGGTCTTACGTATGTTGTTTTAAGAATTGAGCTACTATGCATGCATTTCTGTACGTAGATTATGTAAGCGCATTAGAGCTATATATTTATGCTCATGCTCATATGTCTCCTGTTTTAATGTTAGAAGAGGACCAGATCAAGACTTGCCACTTACACTCATTTTGGGATGTATTTAGAGAACCGTTTCCTTGAAGGAACGCAATTAGACGCATGGCCGGTGCAGGCCAAACCCCTCACACCCATGACACTCCCCTCTCTCGGGCCGTGCTGTTGGTGACTTCCGCCTCCATAGACCACTTTTAACTTTCCGTGAGCAGTTGCGTGCATATATATGTACTCCGTACGTGCGATTTATGTTAGTCGCATCCACATACCTTAATTTAAATGCTTCCCCCCGCCCATTTTTTATAAAATTTTTACATGCGTATTTTTGCGTCACATATTCGTGTATATATATATATATATATATATATATATATACCCAAGTGCGATTCACAAGTCCGTCCGTGAGGCACTTACATGCGTATAGTCTACGTATACTACGTAAAACAAAGTTACTACGCATGTGCAGTTGAAACGTACCTAAAACGACGCACGGAACTCGCCGTGAAGCGGTTCTCTCAATACGGCCCTTTATGCTTGTAACGGTAGCCCACATGCTCAGTGCGAGCAGAAAAACTAGAGCAGATGCCGAGTGCATGCATAAATCCAGTAAAGGGGTGGGACGGGGTGCCATGTGTGTGTGGTTTCCCATTCATATTTACTTATTCATTTTTAATATTCTGTTCATTTAGCCACAGATAAATAAATAGTTTATTGAAACCACCTAGGTGCAATTGCAAAGGTAATATATGTAATTACAAAGGTAATATCATGGTTGCCTACTTTTGCAAATGAATATCAGGGAGATTGTAAGAGCACTATCAAGGTGCTGCACCAAAGGGGTGTGTCCTGCAGCGCCAAGGAGGTGTGTCCTGTGAATAGCTCCACCCATAGGTGTATCTAGCACTGCCAGAAAAACTATTTTACAATAAAAATGTCAGTATTTATTGATTATTAAATTGTCAGTGAATACTTTCATTACTATCTTTATAGAAAAGCTAAAAGTGCCGCTGCCGCTGATTAACAAGATTCTTTCATTACATCTTGGCCTCCATAAAATTGGTCATCTCCATAGACCTCAATGGATGAAATTAGAATCAGGGAGATTACCAAATATATGTAATTACAAAGGTAATATATGTAATTGCAAAGGTAATATATGTAAATGCACCTACACACACATGGGCAGATTGCTGCTGCTGCCCAGAACAGTTTCTTTATAGATTAGAAGTTCATCTGAAATTATACTACTGCTGGGATTTTCATATCACTGCCATTAATAGAGCAAACGTTGTTATTCAAAATGGTATTTGTTTAATCAGTTTGTAGGTCAACCAACAGGTGCTTGAAAGGCAGGGGTTAATTTACATGAAGTGTCTACTTACTACATAGATATAGGTGATCCACATTCTAAATCCTGACCTGCAGCTGCTGCATTCACAACTCTGAGCGCAGCGTCAGCAGAGAATGAAGCTTTATACCTGCTGTATTGAACTTAGGAACAGTGGATCCTACCTTGATATTTAACATATAATGGGGACAAAGCGATGTATGGATAGTACGTAAAGGCTAAAACATGCCCTCACTGTACTGTTTAAATACCTCCCACCTTGCTTACCCACACTGTACATCCAGGTTTTCATAGTCAATGAAATAACCTGCAGTAAAAATAGAGTAGGACTTTATGTTTCTGTTTGCATCATAGAATATGGGGTGCATGGATTTACAATGGGTCATTACTACCATATGCTTTGTGTGTCCTCCATGACAATATACATTTCACTACTGAAAAGACACCACAAGAACAGTAGTTTCACAGCAGGCTTTTCTGCTATATAAAGGAGTTTATTAGAACATCAGTAAAGGCTCCTGTGTGAACTCAAGTTGCAGGCATCTTATAGAAAGACCCTTACATACAAACCTTGGTTAGCTTTGTGGATTCCTGTATACAGTAAACAAATATCTTGAAAACAGACCACAGCAGGTAGGCAATGTCATAAAGCGCCTTTATCTAAGCTATGGACCTCTTGACATGTCATATCACATCTATTATTTCTATTACATAAGGGACCGTATTCACACTTAAGTGCAGAATCTCTGGGCCTGATTCAGGGATCCGATATTAACGATAGTTCCGTGCATATATTTAGGATCGGATCGATTTTGCATCAACTGCGCATGCGTAGTAATAATGCAACGCTATGTACGTTGAAGATAAGGTCAGAAATGCCTTAAGGTCGAATTTGTGAATCGGACGGGGAAGATTCCGACCCTAAGTGCGGCGGAAATATACGCAACTAAGGATTTGCATAGAAATGGGCGGGGGGAGGCATTGAGATGAGGGAAAGTGGGCGTGCTTACAGAGTTAGGGCCCTAAATATACACAACTAATACACATAAGGCCGGAAATGAGTGCGGCCAGATAAGGCAAGTCAATGTAGGTGGAAGTTTAGGTCCGGCTGGGGTTTGCAAGGGGAGTGACTGTTTATTCAGGTGGGTGTAACCTGTTCCGACCTGCCACTTAATTGCGTATATTTGCGGCCCGGTCGGCAGCGGATCTCTGAATCAGGCCCTCTGTGCATATTTTTACAATTAGTTAAACTGCACATGCAAATAACCGGACATGTGACTTAGGACTGATGCACACATTGGTACTGAATGAGCCCTGCATGCGTGGCTAGAGGGGCAAGACTCCTAATGCAAATGAGTTGCACACAGGCTTCTAATGTAAAGTATGGGCGTTGCAACAGAGTTAGGACTGATTCACAAGTAGGAGTGCCTTGCGGAAACTAACATTCGCACGGGAAAAGTTAAGGTAGCCGTCGACCACTCATAAGTTGATGAAGTTGTTGGTGTGAGGCCATGCATCATCACTTAGTTGAGGCCACACCTGCTGCATGTTTTTAATCAATAGATGTGTTTTTTTAAATTAAACAAATAAAGGCTCGTTTTTAAAATCCTGTGCTGATTTTATATTTTGTGCAAGGCTTTGTTTTTATTTTTTCAAGTTTTTTTTTTTCTACTTTAAATTTTGTGACCAAGCACCATTAGATTTACTTATATCCCTTTCACATTACCACCAAATACCCGGCATTTTCGTCAAAAACCCTCTGCAAAAATAGCCTCTGCAAAATCCAGGGTATTTGGTGGTGATGTGAAGCCGCCACTTCCGGTCGACCTGGTTCCAACCCGGGAAGGGTGGCAATGTGAAAGGTCCAGGGTTGTTTTACCCATGTTTTTCACATTGCAACCCTATGGGATGGGAAAAGCGGGCAGCTTCTGATGACATCATCATAGACTTCCCTGCTTCAGACTTCGCGATGGTGCACTGGCGTGAAGACGACGTGGAGGAGCTATTAAACATAAGGGGCAAGGAGGAGATTATGGCCCAGATTTCTGGGACAGTCAAAGACACCCATATATATCATAATGGGCCTGATCCAGAACAACGCATCGGAGCGAATTTACGCGTGGCGGAGACGTAAAATGGGCTATTTCTACGTACTGCGCATGCACACCATAGAAAATACGCTCATTAGCGTAGCGTAATTGTGAACGTATGGGCCATTCGCGTAATTGTCACGTAAATACTTACGTGTGGGCGTGCCAATTTTACGTGAGTCAACAATACGTTAGTTTTACATGAAGTAGGTGGAGGTTTGTATGTAAAGTGTACAGTATGGGCGTGCTAAGCGGCGTACGTTCACGTAGTCTATACGTCCGTTAGTGGACGTATGCTGTTACGCTATAAAAAGTTAAAGTAGGGTTTGGGAAGCGGAACTCAGTGATTTACGTACATTTAAGGGTGTGTCTAGGGGAGTGTATAGAACATACGCATGCGAAAATATGTTATGTGTGGAAACGTATTGCACACGTAGTTCTGTATCTACCCCAATATCGTGAAAAAGCTTGAAGGCAGAGGAATTAAAAAAACGCAGCAACAAGTGGTGAATAAATTAAAATCGCTGAAGAAACAGTTCACCAAAATACATGACAGCAGAAGAAATAGTGGCAGTGGGCAAGTACACTGGCACTTCTACGACCTATGCAACACTATATTTGGATGCTCTGCCACTTGTAACCCCGTCTCTCTGTCTGCATCCATAACTGGCCACGATAAAAGCATCTCTCAGCCAACCCAAGCACCCCGCACCTCATCACCATTGATGTTCGATGATGAAGAAATTGAGGCTGAGGATTCAAGTACCGATCTGTGACAGCGGAGCCAAATTTATTACATGCACTTCCCATGAAAAGTGAGTACAAGTGTACATTTTTTTCACATATTACATTTATTATACTTTTAACAAAGTAAGCGTGCAATGTGTAAGTTCAGAAAAGTGTGTCCTTATTTATAAAGTACATAATAGTCTTTGCATGTCCTGAAGTCCAAAGTCCTGAAAAGTGTTTGCATGAAATTGTAAAGTTAATAACAGTTGTAGAGTAGTCAGAGGTGTAGCTAGCTGCCATGGTGCCCGGAGCACGGGTATGTTGCAGCGCCCCAGTACTGTATTTGGGACGTGGCCAACATGGGGTGGGGGGTGGAATCGTTGCAATTGAAGGGACAGTTGTTTCTAATATTTATTATATCGTTTTTTAGTTTTAGTTTTTTAAACAATCAAAACTTTACAAATATAAACAGATCTTAGTTTACATTTTAATGAAAATGTGACTGCCCGTCTGCAAGAATACCTCATTTAGATAGGTCCCTACACTTAAAAATAAACTTCTATAACACAGGGGTAGATCTAGAACTACGTGTGCCGTACGTTTATTCGTGGAGCGTATTTTCGTGCACGTAAGTTCGCTACACTCCCCTCGGCACACCCCTTGCACGGACGTATTTTGTCAAGATACGCTTCCCAAACCCTACCTAAACTTTTTCCAACGTAACCGCTGTCATACGCACACGTACATATGGGCAACACGAATTTACGCAGCTAAGCACGCCCATACTGTACACTTTAAATAACACCCCCCGCCTACTTCACGTATTTCACACGTATTTTCGATTAACGTAAATTTGGCACGCCCACGCGTAAGTATTTACGTGACACATACGTGAATGGCCCATACGTTCACAATTACGCTACTTGAATGTGCGTATTTTCTATGGTGTGCATGCGCAGTGCGTTCTAAACAGCGATTTTACGTGTCCGCCACGCGTAAATTCGCTCCGACGCATAGTTCTGGATCAGGCCCACGGTACTTACTGCCCTCTGTAGTAACTGCCTACATATTATAAATTATTGATGGCAGGACCCAGTCACGTTTTAATACAACACAATCTATGTAAAACAATCTATGTACCAAAATAAGATATATATAACTTACCGGCCCTCTCTCAGTGATAGGGTGCAAAGAAATGATTGGTTCACCCACAGTACTCTGTTATTTAACCTGGAACACATAGGCAGCTGATCTAGATGGTTGTATTCAAAGAGCAAAATAAAATATATCTGTAATAAATATAACTAAAAAACACCTCCTCTATTCTCTGCATCATCTCCCCCTCCCCATTCATCATCTCTTCATTATTCTCATCACCCCCCTCTCTTTTCCCTTTATCATTTCTCATCTTCCCATTCTCCTCATATCCTACCTTTCCGCTTTATCATTTCTCTATCCCCTCATCATTCCATTTATCATCGCCCCCTCCCCATTCTTCACCTCCCCATCATTCTCCCCTTTATAATTTCTCTATCCCCTCATCACCTCCTCCCCATTCATCTCCCATTCTCCTCATCACCTCCCCTTCACCATGATCTTTTCTCTATCCCCTTATCATGTCCCCCTCCCCATTCATCACCTCCCCTTCCCTCTCCACTTTATCATTTCTCTATCTTATCATCATCCATAATCTCCCCATTCATCAGCACCCCCTCCCCTTTATCATTTCTGTATCTCCCCATTATCACCATCTTCCCCTCTCAATTAGCTTTATCATTTTTCTACCCCCTTCATCATCCCCCTCCCCATTCATTGTCTCCCCCTCCCCTTTCTAATTTTTTTTATACACTTCAGTTTCAGTATTTTCCCCTGCTCTTCATCAGCCCCCTCCCCATACCTCCCCCCCCCATCACTACCATTTTATTTATTTCATTATCCACTTCATCTTTTCTTCCCATGTTCATCTCCCTGTTCCTCATATCCCTCCCTACTATACTTACCTGCACCTTTCTGCATTCCGCCACGGCTCTGCTACCCATGCGTGTGACGTCATGACGTCACACGCATGGAGCTAGGTAATCTGGCCGCAGGAGCCTGGCGGCTGTTAGATCTCTGACAGTCTGCTGGCTCCAGATGCATTGATTCTTAATTAGTGCATCTGGAGACTGTCAGAGATCTGACAGCTGCCGGACTCCTGCGGCGCCGCTTGGTCCATTTGGCGCCTGAAGCTCGAGCTCCAGTTGCTCCGCCCTCCCTACGCCCCTGAGAGTAGTAAGTCCAGTATTGTGCCATTTGTAAGTCCAGATTTATGTTACAGGCATTAAACTCCAACATAGTCCAATATTTATATAAAGTCCACTGTTCATATAGGGTATCATTAGCAGTTGCTGTATTATTGAAAATGTCCATTTGTTTTTTTCATAGGGCAACAATCTGAAACACATGCTGAAGAGCCAGGCCAAACACAAGGGGAGGTACAACATCGTAAGTGTCAGCACAATCAAGGCCACACAGGACATCTTTCTATTGTCCATAAATGTTGGTGTTTTCATTTTCTTATATAGGTGTTCCAGCACATGCGGTGTCTCTGGAGCCTGGACATTTGTGAACTGTCCGCAGACAAGGTGATTTTCAGTCCAGAGCAGCAAGTCAGGAAGAGGCAAGCCAAACACAGTTGGAGCGACATCATAGTAAGTGCTGCAACAGTCAATGTTAATGTCACGAACTACGAGGAATGGTGGGACCTGCCCCGGGTTTCCAGGGAAGCAACAGATGAGCAGGAGTGAAATAAAATAATGTTTGACTTTAATAGTGATGGTTGCACAAGACAGGAACAAGGGGTAACCAATAATAAGAAACAGTCTTTGGATCAAAGGAGGCAGAGGGACCAAAGGGAATGGATGAGTGCTGGTGAGGATAAGAGCCCGTGAGCAATGTAGAAGGCGAAGGATGTATGATGAGTTCGAGTTGCGGTAATTGTGAAGTTGAAGCTGAATGGGAGCGAGATGAGTCCGGTTTGCTGAGACTGCAGGGTTGAGGTAGAGTGAACAGGACTGGCGTAGACTGCATCAGGACTGGTAGCTGTGACTGGACCAGGGTTGGAATGCTGGGTTGCACCTGATTGGTGTGCTGGGGTGCGCCGGGCTGGCGTGCTGGGGTGTGCTGGGCTGGCGTGCTGAGGTGCGCCGGAGGCTGGCGTGCTGAGGTGCGCCGGGCTGGCGTGCTGTGCTAGGTCGAGCTGGACCACAAGGCTACTGGACCGGACTGCAAGGACCACGGCACTGGAACCAAAAAAGGACCCAGGACAGCGGAACCGGGACGGCAGGACCAGGATGGAAGGATCAGAATGGAAAGACCAGGACGGCAGGACCAGGACGGCAGGACCAGGATGGAAGGACCAGGACGGTAGGTTGTACCTGGATAGCAGACTGGAACTGGACCGGACTAGCTGGGTCAGGATCCACAGAGAAGGCACTAGACTTGAGTCAGCACGGTACTGGACTGGGGTCTGCACGGCACTGGACTGGATCGACGGGACTGGATAAGCAGGACTGGATCAGCAAGACTGGAACAACAGGACCGGATTAGCAGGACCGGAATCAGCAGGACCAGAGTTAGCAGGACCGGAGTCTGCAAGGCACTGGACCGGAGTCTGCAAGGCACTGGACTGGAGTCTGCAAGGCACTGGACTGGAGTCTGCAAGGCACTGGACTGGATCAGGCAAGGCACAGGAGTAGATCAGGCAAGGCACAGGACAGATGAATCAGAACAGCCAGCTTCATGAACACCAAGTAGATCTGGGCAATGAGGATAGAGTGCACAGGGTTTAAATAGAGCGCCCTGTGTACCGATTGGCTGGAGGACTGGAGAAGAGGATCCTCATTGGCAGTTCAGCGTCACGTGAGTATTCCAAGATGGCGGCGCCCACGGACTGGAGGCACCGCTGATCCTGGCGCCAGAACACACGTGGGACGCCAGCTGAAGATGCAGGGTCAGGCTTGGTAAGTATAGGAGACTGTCACTGTGCAGTGACAGTCTCTGAAATCCAAAGCTGCAGCACCGCAGGGAGAAGACTGCTGCCAGGAAGACGTCTGACAGGGTAAGTGCGGCGTTTGCAGCCGCAGACCGTGACAGTTAATAGAAAAAGAGTTTTGTTGCTCCTGAATGCTGATGTGCTTGTTATTCTTTTATAGCTGATGCTCCAGACGAAATGCAAGAGCCTGTCCCCTCTCAGAATTCAAGTCAAACAAGTAAGTTCCTTGATTTTGTTATAATAGCTTTTATCAATGTGTTGAGAAACGGTTGTTAAACTTTTTAAAAAGTAATAAATGTCTTTGCAGGAGGAGAAAAGGTATAAAATATCTGCGACTTGCAAATAATAAAATAACAATAACTCTATAAAATATCTACAAAATAACTTGCATAACCAATACTATAACTTTAACTATCTTCAACAAATGATTATTAACATAAAAGTATAACTTTACCTATGTACATCTGAACTATAACTATAGAAAGCTAAACAAAAACTAGGAAAAAAACCATGTGTAAAATAAATCCAAAATAGCCAATAAAACAAAATCTATAACATTGAGCATCTTGTAGCTATATCGGTCAAAAGCTTGAAGACAGAGGAATAATAAAAACGCATCAGCAAGCGTGTAAAACAATAAATGTTTAAAGAAGCAACTCACCAAAATAAATGAGAGCAGATTGTCAGAGTCGGTTCGGTCAAGTTAAGTGGCGCTTCTACGACATATTGATAAAACAAGTCCAGAAAAAATGTA
This sequence comes from Limnodynastes dumerilii, assembly GCA_011038615.1. NCBI lineage: Eukaryota > Metazoa > Chordata > Amphibia > Anura > Limnodynastidae > Limnodynastes > Limnodynastes dumerilii. Next base: position 87,905 of record WWET01003082.1, on the reverse strand, counting down.
ACATAGCTAATTTTTTATTTTTTTTAGGCATATCAAGACTGTCAACCACCCCTGAGGAGCCAACAACTTCTTCTGCAATGCGTGGAAATAGTAAGTATTTACATGACATTACAAATTGTTGCTGCTTGCAAGAAGTGCAAGAGGGATGAGGCCCCAAGCACATGGCTTACTAAACAGCTTTTTTATCTAGCACAAAGTCATCATGACAATGTTGAATAACCACCCCCTCATAGTTTACAACGTGCCTAAAAGAAAGAAGAGAATGAGCAAGGTAGAAATAGCAACCAAAGCCATGACTGCCACAATGCTGGAACAACTAGACAGTATGGACCAGGATATGCAGCGCAACGAGGAGGAGAGAATGGAACGCTTCTTCCAGCATGAAAGGCAGCTTCAAAACAACTTCCTGGACAGAATTTCAGTTATTACATGAGAAAACCGGGAAGCCAATATGGTCTTTATAGATCAAATTATGCAAGGCATGAGGTGGCAACAAAACTACCAACCCCACCCACCTTCTACCGCTTACCAACCCTACCAACAACCCGGTCAAAATTTCCCTGCATACCCTCCCCATAATTACCCTTCCCAACCTCCTCCTGCAAATCCTCCTGGAACTCTAAATACACATGTTATGCCACGAGAACAGCAATATAACCAGAAGAACTATCCTCAATACGAACAACTCTAAATTGTTGTTTGTGTAACTTTAAAAGTTGTTGCACTGTTGTTATTATATATAGATGTTTATATATTGTTATATATTTTCTTATATTTATAAAAATACTTTTCCTGAAAGCACTTTAAAACGTTACCAAAACAAAAAATATTATTTCTAATATGCTACTGCTACAATCATTACTGCAGTAGGACTAAACAGACTTTTTTTTTGGAACAAATGTGTTTTTTAGTAATAGAAATTAAATTGGTTTGTGGCAATGGTGGTACGGATGTTTTCGGCGCTGGAAGTGTGATGCTCTTCCTCACTTGTGTCATGAACAGACGGCTCTTGTAGTTCCGAGTTCATTATATTCCATTCAGGAAGGAAACATTCTTTCTGCATTTCACAAACGTTATGTAAAATGCAGCAAGCGGCAACCACATGCGGCACAAGTTGGGTGTCGACGTCCGAGCGCTTAAGCAACCGCCTCCACCTTCCCTTTAAGTGACCAAATGCATTTTCAGCAACCATCCGAGCCGAGCTGAGGGTGTGGGTATAGTGCACTTGCTCCACAGAAAGACGATGATGCTGTCTGAAGCCCTTCATCAGCCATCGACGCAAAGGGTAGGCAGCATCCCTAATGATGTGCACATGAATCTCCACACCATTAACAATTTTTGACTTCTGTAAAGAAAGAACAAGAGTGTTACTTTGTAAATATATGCAAGTTCCCTTTCGTGTCATAATACATACAACACCGTAAACTTGGTCAATATGTACATATGAAATGATGAAAACATTGCATTTACCTATCTGGGGAACAAGTATCCTCCTCTAACCTCCTCAGCCAGGTGGTAGATGTCAGAATTGGCCAACACTCGGGCGTCATGAGACCGTCCAGGCCAGCCAACAAACACATCTGTGAAGCTGAAAATATGACACATGTAGCATTCTGTTACACCACACATAATTTACCTGCACATTGGAAATCTTATCCCCCTCTCTCTCCTGTACCTAGTTATACCCATCTATCAAATCCCCCTCTCTCTCCTGTACCTAGTTATACCCTTCTATCATATCCCCTCTCACTCCTATACCTGGTTATACCCATCTATCATATCCCCCTCTCCCTCCTGTACCTCGTTATATCCCTTCTATCATATTCCCTTCTCCTGTACATGCTTACCAATAATTGTGGTCCATAACAGCCTGGAGAACAATGGAATGCCAGCCTTTCTGGTTATGGTAATCCTCTGCATTTTGCAAAGGGGCAAAGATGGGGATGTGTGTCCAGTCAATCGCACCAGCACACTGCGGATAGTCACGTCTCAGAAAGCCAGCAATTGTGTCATCAAGACGCTGTCCTTCAGGCAACGAGATGAACTATCGATACAGTGCTTGTAGCAAAGCCTCTGTCACCTCACGCACAAGATTACAGATGGTGGAAATCCCAACTCCGAACATACAGGACATCGTGCGATATTCCCCAGGGGTTGCATACCACCATAACACAATGGCTAGCCTCCTCCATAGTGGATTGGGGATCCGGAATGCTGTGGTCTTTCGGGTCAGCACTGGTGAGATAAGATCGAGCACATACTGAAAGGTCCCTCGAGACATCCAGAAGTGCGCAATCCACTGCTTCTCCTCATAGGTTTCCACTGTCTCCGAGAAAGCTTCAGCGTGATGGTGCTTTCGGGACCACATTCTCTGGTTACTGAGGGTGGTGTACCTCAGAATGGACATCTGAGTGGCCTTAATGTATGCACTCCTCCTGCGCATATACTGATGTTGTGTCCTCCGCAACTCCACCATGAATTTCACATATTTTCTCACCATGTCAGCATGAACAATCTGACACAACATAATTATCCGCACAAGAGTCTCATTTGCTGTCTGAAACAGCAAAATCATCCACAAAACCATGGTATCAGCTAGAAACAACTAGATTGTCAGCCATCGTGGAAATAATGCAGTTAAAATGGCCACCATGTAATGACATCATCATTGTGTGCAAAAGAAAAGTCCCCTTTAAATTACATCATGTGAAGCAGCCAGTAGGAGTTTTGTTTCTACAATGATTGATAGTTGCTTTACAAGGCAGACCCTGAAAATTCATTGGAGATGTGAAAGGCTCTGACCCGTGAATTTCCCGGGTTTTGCGTACTTTTTTTTTTTGTGGGTGTCTTTGTTTTTTAACCTGGTATTTCTTCTCCTGGAAAAACCAGTGTTTTTAGACCCGGGTTTTTCAGAGTTGGTGTTGTGAAAGGGGTATTATTTAACTGTATTGTGTTTGTGTAGTTTATCTACACAAATGTTAAAATATTTGAGACAGTTTGCATTTGAGTATTTAGATAAGTTATATCATGATTTTTGGTTTTTAAAGTTGTATTTTTAATGCTAGTTTTGTTTACATATGTTAATGAGAGTACTTGCTGTTTTTAAAACAACAAAAAAAGTACTAATCATAATCAGTGCGTTTAGTTACGCATCTTTGAATCATAACCAATTTTAAGAAACTAAACGCACAGTCGATCCACAGCTAATAAACCACGTAACTAAATATACACAGCAAAGACCTATGTCCTTACATTGCACTCCAGACTCAGGGGGAGTGGTTAATCGGGTTCTTTACTTTCTCTGAATCGGTATTGTAGAATTTTCACGTGTGTATCTTTACACAAGGGTGGCGATTGCTTGCAGTTTACAATGGCTATAGGAATATTATACTACAAACCAAGTACAGAATTAGACTTAATGGGCCGTATTCAGAGATCCGTTTCTAACGAAAGTTCCGTATGTATTTTTAGGATCGGATCGATTTTGCAGCAACTGCGCATGTGTAGTAATAGTAATACGCCGTCTACGTTGAAGTTATGGTCGGAAATGGCTAAGGGACGGACTTGTGAATCGGGCGGAGACAAATGCGACCATAAGTGCGGCGGAAATATACGGACTGAAGGATTTGCATAAAAATGGGCGGGGGAAGGCATTGAGATGAGGAAAAGTGGGTGTGCTTACAGAGTTAGGGCCGCAAATATCCGCAACTAAGACACATAAGGCCGAAAGTTACTGCGGCCAGATAGGGTCAATGCTGGTCTAAGTTTAGGTCCGGCTGGAGGAAGCGAGGGGAGTGACTGTTTTTTTTTGTGGGTGTAACCTGCTCCGACCTGCCACTTAGATGCGTATATTTGCGGCCCGATCACCGACGGAAGTCTGAATAATGTCCCATAATGTTGGGCAAATTCCACATGCCGTGTGCATAAGTTGGCAGGTTCTTATAGTAAACTGTGCATGCACGTGGCAGATGTTATGCATCAGATCTTCATGTGTATGTAGTTGATTACCGCACGTGAACAACAGGACGTGACAACACTGTTCGTGAGAGAATATACAATGTGGGTGGGGGGAGGCATTTAATTTGTACAGTATGGGTCGGATTAGGCACTTATGCATGTATCATTGTGCGGATTTAGCACAATGGTAGTGTCACGGGAGTGCACTAGCCACCTACATGTAGATTTTTGCTCCTCCATGCGTACAGAAACCACTCTTAAGACTGAATAAGGTCCCAAGTGCCCAATATGCTAGAGACCTAGAAATTGAATATTTGCCTTTATATTCTTACCATTCCTTGACATTCAGATGCTAATTAACCACAAATTGATGAATGTCCAAATATAAATACTGAGCCTCATATGAGGAGACTAGATAGGATGTTAAATATTGCCTAAATTTGCTTACTCTGCATGCCCCCATTGGTTTGGGAAAGTCCAATACAGGCTTCTGTGTCCTGGCATCTATGCTCAGAACATGTGCAGGGTTTAGTAGAGAATTGAAATGTTTTGGTAAGAATAAATAAGTTGCTGACTCATTAATTTATTAAATAAATTAGGGGAAGTGAAACCTATACAAACTACATTATGCTATCATATAGGATATTACACTTGGAGGTGAGCAATGACACTTATTCTAAAATTAGTAAATAGGTTGCTAGTAAGTTGAGCGATGTGAGAGAATGAATCCCTCACAGATGTAGCAACATTAAGCATGTTCTAAGTGTGTCTGAAGAGCAATTCACTACTTTTTCTTTATTTTTCTATAGTTTTCTACAGTGTTCTATTATATATATAGTTTTAGACTTTATGCAGTTTAAGTTTACAAAGCCACAGGAAAGTGTTCGCAGAGGGTAAGAAACTACATTCGCACTATGATAACACAAGCTAGCCATTATCTCATTAAAGTGACTAGGCAAACTGGACATACATTCCAGCTACTGCACCAATCAGGACAAAAGGGGGTCCCGGGTCCCACTTGTTACGATGGCGGCCCTGGCGAAATCCATCAAGACCCATAAGGAAAACATCAGTATGCTCAGAGAGGAGATCATGGATTTTCTTGAGGATGTTGCAGCTGAAGTACCCTGGCTGGGTGACCTATTGGATTTATTCACTACTGGAAGACAAGCCACCTAGTGCAGATGAATAGATCAGAAATATGCCAAAGTCAAGTTTTCATCTTGTTATTGGGTATAAATTAGAATGAAAGGACTTACTGTCTTTAACAATTTAGTTGTCTTAATATTTCCACTTGTAAGTATTTACATCATTCAAGAGATTATTATACACTAGCGTATTTATGCTAGCCAATGATGTCAAATCCGCTATTTGTATTTACTGCGCTTGCATGCGGCAGATGTTACGCCAGTAACGCTGAACGTACGTACCATCAGCGTAAATATGAACGAAGGGGCGGGGGCATCAATACGACGTTTGGGCTGGGTTAGGCCGCCACGTACTTAAATCCATTACGTACGTCAGTAGTTACGCTATGAGAAGTTAAGGTGGGGTTTGGGCAGCGTAAAACGTCCAAAGTACGTACGAGCGAGGGAAGTGCCTAGAAATTACGCTAGTGTAAATGCGCTACGCGTTCTAATGTAACCCTAATGTGAGCCCGGGATCTACCCCAATGTCATCACTTATGAAAATTGATTTAAATCAGTGGGAAAAGGGACAGTATCTCATACCACCATATAACAATTCACTTTCAGCTCTGACTACTCAGTTATAAATTATATGTTTGTAAATGTCAATGAAAAGGTGTTTCACAGATGAAAATGCAAGCACTTGCACAATTGTTCTAACAGTCACTAATTAAATAAGCTGCATATAGCTATAAAAAGCATGGTAAATGTAATGTGTCAAAGCCACTGGACGTGCAGCTCCTTTTCCCTATGACTAATTAGAAGTACTTAAGCTAGGTACACACTTGCCTGAGCCTCCTGTTATCTAACTCACGAACAGGCTCTTTACAGAAACAAGGGTGCACCCTGTGAGTCTCCATAAGGTCCTTGGTGAGGTCCTTGTTCTTGTCAATTGAGCAGCTCAGGTTCTGCAGAAAAAACCCTCAAATGTCAATTTCTTTTACTAATATATTCAACACCATTTGTACACCAGCAGATTTTCAAATGATCTCTCCTTAAAAAAAAACTCATATTTTCCATACACCACATATGATAAACATAGTGGGGCCGATCCAGAAGTGAGCATATGCCAGCTCGCACAGCGTGATTTTCCACTGCGCATGCTCAGAAATAATGTACACGTAATCGCAACTGATGACCTCTGGGATTTATTCACCACTGGAAGGCAAGACACCCAGTGCAGATGAATTGATCAGAAATAGGAGTGCCAAAGTAAAGTTTTCATCTTGTTATTGGGTATAAATTAAAATAAAAGGACTCTTTGCAGTCAACAATTTGGTCATTTAAAGGTTTCCACTTTTAAGTATTTACATCATTCAATAGATTATGTACATCGTTCAATATATTATGTACATCCTTCAATAGATTATGTACATCATTCAATAGATTATGTACATCGTTCAATAGATTATGTACATCATTCAATAGATTATGTACATCATTCAATAGATTATGTACATCTTTCAATAGATTATGTACATCATTCAATAAATTATGTATATCATTCAATAGATTATGTACATTATTCAATAGATTATATACATCATTCAATAGATTATGTACATCGTTCAATAGATCCAGAGCTGCACTTAAACCTTTTTGTAAGGACAAAATAAGTGCAAGTGTACACTTGAGCAAAACCATGTTTCGGAAGCAAATAACTTTTAAACATAGAACTCATATACCATAAGGCTTTATGACAAATCTGTTAATTAGAGTTGTGCTAGGAAAATTCACCTCTGAACTCTAATTTTGTTTTCACAGATTAAATTTGCCTTCCGTCCCTTCAACGTGGTTTGGTCAGGTTCACGTTTGCACCTGTTTTGCCCTTACTCTCAAACTCTGAATCATGTCCAGGGGCTGACACTCCACAACCTATTTTGAACTCTTGTGTTAGACTTTCATACCTTAATTTCAAGCCAGCATTGAAGAAATAAAATTA
>WWET01003082.1:15543-41400 GCA_011038615.1 Limnodynastes dumerilii | reverse complement strand
CCACACACGCGTTGATATTTATCCGCTGTGGGACTACATAATTCAGGAAGCCAGAAATACCAGACACACTAGATATTGCATTTTTTTTTCATCATATTCCACCTCATTATTTTTACCTTTTTGCTAACCATAGTTTACAAAAGAACTGCAGAAAATATTGTTGCTCTCTCTAAGCCATTAAGGCTCATTAACTGCTAAGGTCACAAGTTGCGTAACCCCCTAGAGCTGTTTATTTGCAGTCAGCAGAATTTAGTTAGCAATCAAATATGCAAGGGTACATTCTGATCCTGTGCTATTTGGGTCTCATGGGGGTTCCTTAAAAAAGTCTACAAAAACCTATGATGCCAATAAATCTGCAGATACCTGGTTTTATTGATTCATTGATTTGTAAAACAATATAACTACTAAGAACAACATTGGGCTGGATCCAGACTTATGTAAGTGCTTAAAATTAGTTACTCCTGGGCTAAACCATGTTGATTTCAGGGGGAGTCAAGTTAATTGTATTCTCTGCATGCAGGGATATATCTTTGACTTGCTTACTGCACACAGATACTGACCAGCTTTACTATTACACTGTTGTTTAGACTTGGGATAGGAAACATCACCTCTCAGCTCTAATACTGTTTGCAACAGATTAAATATTACTCCCCTGCAATCAACATGGTTTAGCCCAGGAGTAACTAATTTCAAGCACTTACTTAAGTCTGTATCCAGCCCATTATGTTGATATATGAGTGAAAATAGTTTGGTTGAAGAAAAGCCCCCTTTACAAGAGTGGGTGTATCTGTATTTGGTAGTATGCCCCTATGATATAGTTGATACCAGTTTTAAATAAAAAAAGTGAAATATTTCATTTATTTTACTGGGTTTAAATTAAAATACCTCTATAGATGGATGCTATGCCATAAAAGTGCTACATCCTATGTATTAGTAGATGTTTCCAAGAAATGCTTATAATAAATACATAGAGACTATAATGTCGCCAACGGTCAACTTGAAATATAGCCCATAGTTATACTCATTTGTATTTACTAATACGTGTAGGTGTTGCTCTGTTTATTTCATCCACTGTTGTAGAGTAGTTAAATAGTTATACACTACAGAACAGTGACACCCAGTGGATGAACCGTTATAAAAAACAGTGATGGAACCCTTATACAGCACTTAACAAGCAATAAGCATCATTGACTAAAAATGCTTGCGGTGCCTAGAGATCTGTGATACATTTCATTTCTTTTCCTAGCAATGTTTTGTAGATAAAAGTAAGCAAATAACATGGCAAAAGATTTGAATTCTGAGATTAAAAAAAATAAAATCACTTTTATCTTTGAAGATCTCTACAGGTTGTCAAAACAGGGACGTACCTGAATGTACCAAAAAATAACCTGAATGTTCGTGCACATAAAGAAGAGACCGGGAGATATAAGCCATGTGTAAGTAGTATGACAATATTGATGATCTATAGAGCAGGCATGATGATATTTTTGTTATAACGGCTAGAAATACTCAACTCCATTGAAAGAAATCTTAATATATTTTATCCCTTTATTATATACTTAGTCTGCACATATATCATTACAATATGTAAAATTAACAATACATACATGAAAAACACATCATACAAGCCATCAGCACAAATACAAAATAAACACAAAACAAAACAAATGAGTGAATCCCCAGATGGACTCACAACATTCTGTCAGGGTGACATCCAACTGAAAAACCTTTTGGTGAAGAGTTGCTTGGAGGGGAAAGGAACAACAAGCCTGCTATATACCATACAATTCTGATGTCAGTATTAATACTTCAAATTAAATAATTATTAGATATATATTTAATGCATGAATATGCTACCCATTACAGTTCAGTGTTATTTGTCAATTTAAAGTTAGCTCCATACATGGGCTGCTTGGCCTATATTAGTGTAAGGGAGGAAGAATAGACTAGGCTAAACTGGCTATGTCGACAGCCAAACATGGATTTGATTGTTTGATTTAACAGCAGATTAATGGATTAAGGATAGTAAATAGAAATGGCTAAAATGATAAAACCCGCTATCTTTCAGCTACATTGCCAGTATCGGACTTAAAATAAGGAACCTGAACAGCAACAGATTGCTTTCTGTATTATATATGAGCATTTTGCTATCTATTTGTGAATGTCAATGATTTTTGTGAATATACTATTTTGTCCATTCCTGTCTTCCAATAAAATGAGGGTGTTTTTTTTGTCTCTCCCCTACGTTCCACATACTGTGCACCAGAGCTGAGGCTTGGACACACCACTGGAAAGGAGACAGACTGGCACAGGAAGGAGGCCGCACGTGGGATGCCCGCGATGACAAATGGAGGCTATTATGTGGAATAAACCGAACAGCAGTTTTCATTGTATGGGACCTCGGGCCTGATCCAGACCTACGCCCGCGAGCGATCGTACGCTGGACGTAAGCGTAAATCGTAAAAACGCACTGCGCATGTGCAGAGTGACAACTTCCGGTCGTTCCAAAGACCTTTTCGTAGCGGCGATTCAGGCGTTCGTATTCTTTGCGTTTTTTCCGACGACGGGGCGTGTTTATATTACGAAGTTAGTATGGACGCTGGAGTTAGGGAATGTAGGCGGGGGGAGCCATTTAAATTGTACAGTATGGGCGTGCTTAGTCTGGTACGATCAGCGCATCGCTACGAAAATTCGTACAGACGCCGGAAAAAGTTAAGGTAGGGTTCAGCCGGCGTACGGAGGTAAAGGTAAGGGGAGTGTCGTGGGAGTGAAAGTTTTTATGCTGGAGCGATAACACGCTCCGCTCTCAAGCGTAGGTCTGGATCAGGCCCTTCATCACTTCAAGAGAACTTCTGCCTCAGAGAAAAACTACAAAACAATGAGCTAACAACTCATGATTCTTGGGGCAGTTATGGTAAAGCATCTGTGTTATTGGACATTTCTTAGCACTATTACATAGATATTTGTCTTAAGGCTGTTGGACTAGAAAGTATCATCACTCCAAGTACATTTTTTAGAGTATGTCATGAAGTAAAAGAAAAACTTACAACCAGGTAGACCATATAACAGAACAGAAAGCATTTCATATTACTCAATAAAGTGCCTTACATTTGCTACATATATAAAGGAGTGGGAATTTCTTCACTATATTATTTCATAGAAGCACTATGGTCAGTATATGGATGGCACGGTATGTTCTGCTATGTACCAGAAAAGCACAAATATTACACAGAGATTTGGGAACTGCCCTGAGAGTCATGAGTATCATTACACCAAAGATTGAGTAATGCCTAATAAGACATCTGAACAAATGCTTTGCTCAGACGGCTGGGTGACTCACCTCTTCTTCAGACATTTCCTTAGCAAATTATTATTTCATTACTAAATTACTCATCTTGGGTTTTGTTGGGAAACTTTTTAAATGTTTTTAAAGATGTTTTAGAGTAATTAAAAACAAACAGACACAAACCAAGAGACATTTTAATTAAATTTACCTGTAAGAAATCACTTTACAATGTTCTGAATAGGTTTGATAAGATGCTTGAGTCTACAATTGTAGTATTATGTTGCCATCTAGTGGACAAAATACAGTTTATTTCCATATAATGAAGGCATACAACACAAAGGTGTAATCAGGTTAATCTATTAAGATTCATTCAGACTTGCATATTCTGGTTACAAGACTAACATTATTTTAAATTATATAGGTTGAATTAAAACAAAAGAAAATACAAATGTAACCAGAAGGCTTCATGTAGAGCTGTGCATTAAAAAAAAATCCCCATTACGGGCTGGATCCAAACCCCCGAACGTTCATCCGAACATGCAAGGGTCTGTCCGTACGAGAGAGAGGGGAGTGCACGCCCAAGCCTGCCTTAAAGTGCTTGCGCAGATCAGCGGTCTGTACGACCGCTTTTCCGGTAGCCCCCTCCCACACTGTAGATTTTGCATGCTTTCCCCAGCGGGCGAAGGGGAAGCACAGCCCATTTGTACGTTTTTTGCTACACTGGGGTTACAATCATAAACCTAGCGTAACATCTGGAGGGCGCATGCGCCCTCCAGTCAAAACACACCACTTACGCAACTTGCGTGTGTAAGTGACCTTTCGTACGCAAGTCTAGATCCAGCCCTATGTGTGTACATATCTTCATCAGTGCCATGCATGTGAAAGTCAATATACTTAGATGTACTGCAATTGTGTATTTCTCAACTCGTGTAGAACCGTATCAATTCCATCATCCCAGGGTATGAGCTTAAGTTTTACATCCAAGAGCTGGATTAAGAATTTGGGGCTGATCAAGAGTTTTAGCAGATGCGTAATGCGGATCCGTTAAAACGTTCTATTCAGAGGTGCGTGTTAAAAACGGCCTAGGAAAAAAAAAAAAAAAAGCAGCCATAATTTCTCCGACCGCAGGGATTCTTTTTTTAAATTAAAGAATTAAACCCCACCTGCTCCCGCTATGATTCAAATAAATAAATTCCAGCACAACAGGGCATACTGATGCTTGTAGAACTACAAGCACCAGCATTCCCATGGATGCTAAGGCATGCTGGTGTTTGGAGAACCACAAGCACCAGCATACCCTGCTATCCAGGGCCTGCTGCACCATATAAATGTCCCCATAATAAAAAATAAAGTGTAGTGGCACAACTAAAAAGCCCAAAAAAATTCCCAACTTTACAGTTACAAAAAAATAAAAAAATAAAAAATACTTACATGCTCTGCTGGAGGTCCAGTCATCAAAGCTTTTAATCCTGGGGGCACATCCCTAACTATGTTCTGCAATGTCCAGGGCATCCTGGTGCTAATGACAGTTGTACTCTCATTGGGGTATATTTATACCTTTTTGCCAGCGTGGAAATTCTTGTTTAGATTTGTGACAGATACAGGTTCTGTCTTAAGCTTCTGCCCCTTGGGGTGAGAGGAGGGACAGTAGTAAAAGCTGGGAACCTTAACGTAATGCCTCTGCATATCAGTTCACACAGGGAAATATTAATGGCCAGAGGAACACATGGATATAGGAGACATGAGAAAACACAGGTGAGTCCAGTAGGTGCCAACAGGTGAAGGAACATGAAGCAGACACTGACTACAATCAGTAAACAGAAGCTTTAATTTGACTGGCTAGTGGTCAAAAAGGTAAGATGGTAATAATCATGAAGACTGGTATTGCAAGTAGAACACATATAAGTAAAGTCCATTTAGCTAAGTACACTTGCAGTCCAAGCGCACAGAAAAAAAGTTCATGTTCACACTGGCAGAGTTCAAAACACATTGGCAAATCCTGAGCACACAGGTAACAGCAATGCACGCTAATAAGGTCTGCAGTCAGAGTACACAGGCAAATGTCCATATAGACATGCACATCGATAAGGCTTGCAGATGGTGGTAACAGGTTGATAATGCAAGTTAAAAACTCACTAAAGTTTTAGAGGATGACTGCAAGCTGGAAAGTATGAAGCTAGAAGCACACTGCACCCATGCATGTTGTGATTGCAGGCTGGACAGCGAGAAGCTGGTAACTCAGTGAAAGCTTGCAGATGATAATTGCAGACTGGAGGGTGCAGAGCTTCAGGACCATATTACCTTTTAGGCGACCTAGGCTCTTGCTTAGGGCCAGGATGGCTCCATGGCCACCTGAAATCTGGACCTGACCATTTAATTACCGATTTCACATAGGCTTTGTTACAGGGACCATATCGCCAATACCGCTATTACTGGCTCAGGACTCTGTTGTGGAGTTTCTGTGAAATATGTCAGAAGCTTTAAGAATGAAAAAATGCGGCTGCAGAACAGAGCCGAGTTCACAACCCTGTGCATGCTTAATGGACACTGACGGACAGAAGCTACTGCGCAAATGCCCTTCCCAGCCATTTAATAGATCCCATATATACTTGTCATAGTGTGCCATGTCCAGACTCCTAATATATCCCACATTTAATACATGTGGGGTACATTCCTAACATTTTGGAAGGCTATTAGGGCAATTATGTTTATTAAAGGCAAAATACTCATAAAATGCTCAAAATCACAACAAACCCAAAATTAAATGTAGAACTACTAGTATTAACACTGTGGTATGCAATATTACAGGTCAAAGCACACCATGTTCAAAGCAAGCATGAGCTTACAAAGTATCACACAAGGATATATAACGTCAGTGATTACGCTTCTCCCAATCTCATTGCCGCTTCTAAGATGGAGGAAGCACATAGCGGGATAAAGGTATGCGCATACCCTAAGTATTTATTTTACCTTGGAGGATCATGTATTTATGATGGTTATACCAAAGCTGGTTTCTATACTGTATTTGCAGAGAGACATTACTGCCAAAGGCAGAGACTTCTCTCCATGCGGTCAGTGAAAAATTGCTGATCTTACCTTCCTGATGTGTCGGTTTCACTATAAGATTGGGAGACATAGTTGCTTAAGATTGAGGACGTTTTTGACTACAAAAATAGCTGCTGAATGGACTTTCTTGGCGTGTTATCATTTCACTGAGATTGGGAGAAACGTAATCACTTAAAATTGAGGACGTTATATATCCTTGTGTGATTGATTGTAAGCCCATGCTTGCTTTGAACCGTAATATTGCATATCTCAGTGTAATGTGCATACTAGGATTTATTACATGTTCTACATTTAATTTTGGATGATTTGATGTGATTTTGAGTATTTTATCTTTCATAAACATAATTGTCCTAAAAGCCTTTAACCTCCAGAAGAGCCCGGTACGGTTTTCTTTCTACTACATTATATCTACGGGGTTTGGGAAGCCAAACACACAGTACTAATAAGTGGCTGCATCTAAGGGTTTAGAAGGACAGCGCAGTTTCAATACCACTTCTTTGTTGTTTTCTTTTATTGTTACTGTTTATTCATAACTTACTTTCTATAACCAGCACCTTACCTGACAGTTTTGACAAAACAGCATAAAATAACTATACTTGTGTTACACACGTTTCATTTTATTCAGGGATTGTCTCTATTAGTCTATTAATTGTGTAACTGCCACAAAGGAAAAAATATTATGATAAAAAGTCGCCAATACTGTAATAGCCTATTAAAATATTGGTGGTTATTTTTTATTATGTTATAATTCCCCACATATTTACAACACAATTGATAAAATAATAGGCAAAACAGAATAAAAGGTGCTGTGAACTGTATAAAACTATTCATAGATATTTTATAAAGGTTTTATCTGTATATTAAAATGTTCTGTGGCTATTTATTTTATTTCATGCCAGGCAGCTGGCTCTCATACCCAGCACAGCAGCAATGAAGCATACAGATGACCCCACTGGTGAACCTTGGAACTGCCATCAGATACCAGAAAGAGTGCAGTGACCCCTCTGGTCAACTTTGGAAACATAAAGGAGCAGACAGTTGTGATACATTGTTATATGTATACAGTTGGATATAGGTCCGGATCCAGTCCATCATTACCTTTATTTACTTGTATCAATACTTTACTATATCATGCCATGCTGTACTGCATATATAATAAGTGTTGTATGGCACATATAATTGTTGAGCACTTAGTAATCTCATAAAAACCTATTAATAAATAAATATGAAGGACCAAGCTACCTAATTTTTACTCATAATTATGCCACAATGCGGACTCTTCTGAGCCATCATGTTCATTTTCCCCTATAATACAATTGGCTCCATTTCTTCATGTATTAATTCACCCAAGAACCAGAGCAGTGGATTATGGATAATACCAGGCTCATTTTTGAGGACAAAAGCCAGTGTCTTATCACTGTAGTCATACAAGAGCACGATTTATTGTGCAAAACCAATTGTCTAACATTACCTGCTCATTGGCCTCAAAGCAAATCAACCACCTTAGCTGTGAATCCAAAACACGCATTCAATTAAATGTTAAAAGGGGGTGGAGGTAACAAAAAAAAAAAAAGAACCATGTTTTTAAAACACATTTATTAATACAGGTAATCCTAAACAGCATGTTGATGAAAACCAGAACACAAATGTGTGTTTCCCAGGGAAACAAAACAAAAAAAGGAACAATGCTACAATTAAAGTCCTGTTTAAATGCATAATGTGTAGTATAATATAACTGTAGGATGAAAATGTATGAAATCAGTCACATAGGAGCGGAATCCACCTGTATTCAGAAATAATATGCTGTATGGGTGACCCAATTAGAGGACTGATCCTTGGAGCGTTTTGCAGAGCTGTGGGATGTAAAGATGGATTTGTATGCTTCAGATTTCTGATCATTGCTTGGTAATGGTCTTTTAGCAGTAGCAGAGGACATGTTGGGATCCTCTGATGTCATGGAGTCTGCCACAGTAACAGAAAACACAAACTTTAAACCACATATATAAAATGGATTGTTTTGAAATCTTTAACAGTAAAAGAAAACTTAAACATTATTACCCATTTAAATAGGTCCTGCAAAGATCACCCAATTCTATTAAAATTCTTTTATCACCCACATCATGCTGTAATTAGTGCCAGCACGATACGGGTGATGTTCTATTTTAAGTCTTTGCAGACAACTGCATGCCGAAAAATCACACATGCAATATGGACCCTGGGACCCAAGTAAATAATTAAGTAAAATTAAATGAATACCCCACCCCCAAGTAACAGTTAATAAAATGAGGTCTATTTATAACCTGGGACTTTCCCATGCTGTCCAGGCTATAAAGAGACCTCATGGGTGGTATAATTCTTATTCTGCACTGGGAGGTCTTTTGAAAAAGACCTGTTCATGTCACTCTACATGGGATTTTTTTTTTTGGCAAGCATATTCCGGTGGAGTAAAAGTTTAGATGACCTGTTCCCTGACAGATAAAGACTTGGGTCAGTCCATTTATATATGGTTTTGGCGCACTTCAGAGAATTCAGAGGGCCCTGGGTGTAAGGGTACACTGCCACTTGTGATTTATAATGCCCTGGCAGCCATGAGTATGCTGGTGCCTACAGTACAAGCACCAGAATGTCCAGGCCAACAATGCAGCCTGGGATTACTGGGACCTGTAGTTCAAAAACATAGGTGTGTAATTCCGGTTTCATTTTTAATATAGGATCAAAATTTAATTTTAGTTTTTTACCACTGAAGCGTCTGGTAAATCAAGGGGGGTGATGGGCTCACCACTGTGGTGATATTTGGCCAAGTAAATTGAGTGAAATCTTCTTCAATTGAAAGCACAAAATAAAAATTGGGCCTGAACATTATATAAATGAGCTTACATTGCAGGGAACTGAATTACCCCCATAGAGCAATAAAATGTAACAATGACTTTCACAACAATTATACAAATTTCTTCAAATATACATAGAAGCTGGATTTTATAGAGACAATACCTGTGGCTTTGGAACTGGAAACAAAACTTATTTTATCTCTGGTGCTCTTTTTATTGTCATCTGTTGTTCCAGAGGGACCTGCAGCACCTTGAAAAGATAAAGTACGAATGGCATTAATCTATAGATTGTGGGTCTAAACCAGAATGTGAAAGCTCAAGAGAACAACACTATAGCTGGGCACGCACTTGTCAGAGTTTACATAATCCTACAACAGACCAATTTCGCCAATACAACAACCTATTGATATAAGCTTGTCTGATTTTACCGCAGACCTCCAACCCGCATCATCCTGTCCCTATACACATTCTAGTCATCTAATGATTGTCAGACTCACACACAAAGGTGTCGCTGAATAACGCCAGAAAAACTTAGATAAAGCAGCCACAGGAGCGTTCACACTTGTAAATTGGTCAGGTGACTGACAGTCAGATTGCCTGATATTTAAATAGATTTAAAAATCATTTGAGCTGACTAGGAGATCAGCACTAATGTTATGAGCGGTTGTGTAAGTTTACAATCTTTATCCAATTTCGGCCCAAGGGGGCCGATTGATTGTTATAAGCAACAGTTCCACTAAGAGCTGTTAACTATAATCCACTGAACATATGACAACATATGACAACTAAAGCAAAAATGCTAAGAAAGTGTTTAAATTTTCACCACTTTCATAAACACACACACACACACACACAGTTACCTTCCACTGTGTCACTATTTGCAACTGCACTTTCCACGGCTTTAGGTTTCTTGGATTTCTGGGTTATAATGGATAGAAAGATAATTGTAGAATAGATTTTTTACAATGCTTTCCAATCTTAAGGTCAATGGAAAATTATACTTAACAATACCATAACAATATTTGCATTAATCTGATACAATTAAGCTGGAAATAAATTATACATATATTATAATAAAGTTTGGCAATGCTAAATATTTTTTTTTTTTAGCAAGTTACTAAACGCAAGTGTTTAGGCAAGAAGCGATAGATATGAATGAACAGTACAAAAACATCTCTTGTAAGAGGACCTGCTAAGGGACCAAAGTGAAACAGATTATTATGGAGTAACGACAAACAAGCGGAATGGCTACAAGACATTTCACAATGGATTTGCAAGGATTAAAAAGGAACCAGAAACCCTGTCTCCTGCTGTTAGAGCATGGTGCAAGAATAATGTTATAGGATTACTATATCAAACAATACATCAATAGTCTGAAAGGTGTGTTAGGCCCAAAAACAAAAAAAGGGCAATACTTTCAGCTCAAAACACAGACGGAGTTGGGAAGTCTTCTGTTAAACGTAAGACAAACAGCTCAGTATATTTTGTGTTGGTGTAACCATTAACAATCTACAACAAAATTATCACCTTTGCCTGTCTAGTCTTTAATCTTCTTTCTTCCATTTTCTTTCTCAATCCTTCCACTTCGTCTTTATTGCCATTCAATAAAATTAGATCAGTTTCTTCAAAGTGAGCTCCACACTAAATAGCAAACAAAAGAAATATTACACGTTAATAGTACAGCATAAAAATTCAAAGAACCCAGCTAATTCTTTCATACATCAGTAAACCTATTAAAAGGCCAAGGATTTCACATAGCTCTGTGACTGGATCAGAATAGGAGATGCTACTCTTTTTCTGAAGTAACCAGTTAATTAAAGCTCTGTTTTCATTGTATGGGAGTCTCAACCCATCCCAAGATCTAAAGTTTAGGATCATTGGGACAGCATATTGAAAACAGGCATTTGTGCAGACCTTGGGAGACATCGGTATTACAACATCTCAAACCATCAATGTTACTTGTGTTCACCCAAAAAGTTATATTAACATGCAAACTTGGCCACATTATCATTATCCATCTATAAAGAGCTAGAGCAGGGAGTTCCCAAAGTGTATGTCATGGTGACCTGGGGTGCTTCAGAGCACTCAAAGGGGTTAAGCGCATCAAATGCCAGCTACCAGAAAGCCAATGTCATAATGAGTTGGAGCAGCCAGCTGGATAAAAAAAAGGAAGAGCAATAAATATCAAAAGATAGTTTGAAGATGGTTTGAGAGTGTTGGAAAAGGGAGGGACGAGGGAAGTCCAGTGGAGAGACAGAGGAGGGGTTTTAGACAAAGGAGTGAGATGTATTTCATATTTGGTTACTGAAAGTCCTGTTGAAGAATTACTTTTATTTTAGTTGGAGGTGTATTTATAAAAATAAATACATAAATAGACACAGGCAAACTAACAAAAAAGTTGTTTTCTTCGTAGTTTGCCTCACTCTCTCCGCTCTGGGGACATCACTGATATCCCCAGTGCTGAGCTATCGGTCAGGCATGCGTATTAAGCAATTTTCAGATATTTATGACTGAAATTGCCTGTTACCAAGATGGAAATAAGGAATTGAAATACAGGATTGTCCTATATTTTTCTTGGATTAGGGGTGCATCCACAGAAAAAAAATTATTTTGACACTTGTTGTCTTGAGCCGAGAAGTGTGAGAACCACTGAGTTAGATGAGCTATGCTGAAATCTGGTCAAGAACGTGTGAGCTGGGGCATGTCCACTGCGGGTTTGGGTCGCCGCTGCAAATTTCCCTTTTCAAAAGGGCTGTTCTCTTCCAACCAGTTCCGAAGTGGCTGGAAAAACCTTTCAGAGGTAAAGCAATTGATTCTCCCTGGAACAAAAACTGCGCACTAAAAGTATAAATTTCACCCTTCAATTACCCAACCCTTCCCCGCAGCCTAAACCTAAAAGTCCCTAGAGAGTGTTACTTGGCTCTCCAGCCGGCAGGTACAATGGGGAAGCATGCCGATTGGCATACCATACCCATTATAAAAATAAAAAATTCTAAAATGGCTGCCTTTTATAAATAGGAGACAGCCGAAAATGAGATGGCAGAAGGTTTATAGATAGGAAAAGCATATAAGATTTGCAGTCATGTATAGGTATGGTCTGTATGCTACATTTAAGTTTCAGCAATGTCCTTTTTTCTTCTTTACATAACAGGTTATGGACCAATGCTAGTATTCCCTTTTCTTTTTTGCCTTCAAAATGTTTTTTTTCCGATGGACCTTTATAGAGACTTCAATGTGAAAACAATGCTAATTATTTTTATCATATCTAAAACACCCCCATCTATGAAAGAAAATGAAAGCAAAAACTATCAGTCATTGTTATCTGTGCATTTCTTGTTCTCCTTGCTTGTTTAAGCATTCAGAGTTGTAAGTGAATGGAAATTATGAATAAACAGATGAAAGGCTGAATCCTATATATTTATGAACTGCAGTGTGGTCTTTAAATACAACATATATGTTTCTTCTTTAGTGTATGAATTTACAATAAATCTGGGGAGCAAGTAGCACGTAGGTTTTTCAGATTTTTCGCTTCCTGGGAGTTTTGCATAGGGAAAATATCACTTAAAAAAACAAAACCAGATTGTTATTTTAAGTTGAGTTTAGTCACTGAACGTCCAAGACCACAAACAAATCAATAGCTACGTGAGACACGTGTTATGCATACATAACCACACCGACTTTCTTTAAAGTACAGCATTGACTGCAGCACAAAAGACCAGAAAAACACGATCAATTACTGCAAACTCACACAAGGTAAGACATCAGAATACAAACCAATTTGTTCAGTTTCTGTGTATTTAAAAAGGTTTTATTTAAAAAAATAAAAATAAAGCAAAAGATTGTATGTGTATAAGGGGTATACAATGTGTCAGGCATAAGCAGCCTATGGCACAGCAGGTGGTGTAAAACAAGTCCCTGCAACTCTGAACAGCTTAGGCATAGCTGATAGATGGTGAACATAATGGGACTTGTAGCTCTGCAACACCTGGAGAATGACAGGCTGCAGTCAGCCATCACTAGAGTATGGTTTCACCACATTTTTAAACACAAAATAGGCTAGCAAAGTTAAAGGTAACTTGGAACACCATAAAGACAATATGGTACAGCCATCTAAGTTTTAAAGGGAATGCACATTGTACTTAATCTCAGCAGTAGAATTAAACAAATACATTTGCAAAGGAAAGGGCACCTAATTCATGACGACATATCAAGGCATTTTAACCCTAGATTTCAATTTATAGTAAATTTGATAAGAGCAACTGACATTTTGGGGCACAGCACTTTGGGTACAAAATGTCCTAGGAAAATTGTTATTAAAATTGCTAAACTTTAATATAATCACTTTTATAAAAATCTAATGAAATAACAAATTATATTTATTTCATATTTGGGCAATGTTGTAAATTGTACAAAAGAATTGTGAAGGAAAAATCTAAAAACCAAAGTGCAGTCCCTGAATATCAGGGACATTGGGCTGGATCCAGACTTAAGTGCTTGAAATTAGTTACTCCTGGGCTAAACCATGTTGATTTCAGGGGGAGTCAAGTTAATACTTGACACAGATACACAGATACTGACCAGCTTTATTATCACACTGTTATTTAGACTTGGGATAGGAAACATCACCTCTCAACTCTAATACTGTTTGCAACAGATGAAATATGACTCCCCTGCAATCAACATGGTTTAGCCCAAGAGTAACTCATTTCAAGCACTTAAGCATGGACCCAGCCCATTATTAATATTATTATTAGTATTAATAACTCACTACACTTGGAGCACTAGCAGTACAATTAGAATAAATCTATATGCATTGGAGAACTCATGGAGAAGTTTTTTTTATTATTGAGACATAGGGTCAGATCAGACTTCTGAACTTTGCTTTGTGTTCTTGCTTTACTGCACTCCCCGAAAATCCATGTTAAGTTATCAGAATGCATTTGACTCATCCAAACTTAAGAAGAATAACCCTTCCAAGGAGAGGGTAGGATTGAGGTAACAAGTGGGTGTTCCCTTTCAATGTGCACTTCTCTGCACTTCTGGGAATTTGTCTGCTTAGTCAAAAACGATATGGCCCTGGCTAATAGATGCTCATCTGCGAGACTATTTACTGTGCTTTTTTTGTTTGTGACACAATCACATCAAAATCTGGGTTCTGGATGAAAATTGTGTAACTTGTAACAAAATGTAATTGAATTAAGAATTAGTAAGAACTTGGAAGCTTCCTGTCGGGTCAGTGGAGTGTAGTGACCTTTAATATATAAATAAAAAAATAACAAAAGAAAACCATAAACATGACCACCACTGTTTTAGAAACCCACTGCACAATTTTACATAAACCCTAGAAATGAAGGCACTGATCTTTTGTGGATTTTGTCACTATATTGAAGTGTACAATTTATACTACTTGGGATATTAAGGTTCATGCTTGACCAATCAATGGACACTACAGTAGCTCTGTCATAGCTCTTATTATGAGTTTTTTTTAATTTAATTTGATATTTTTTATACACAACAAAAAAAATTAAACAATACAGTAAACACAGACTAGTGCCAACAAGCAAAACACACTCCCCCTAAGTAGCGCCTAAGCGCTTGTAACCCATATAGAAATGAAAGAATAGTACTTATAAGTATACAACGTTCCATATACAAAGTCTCTACAAAGTAGATTATGCAAAACATAGTCCTTTAAAAGTTAATTACGTGCCGAATCATCGTCTAATAAAGAATCAGAAACAAAAGCAGAACCAGGTACCGCACAGAGTCGTGAAACATACAGGGTAATACATGTATAATACATAGAGTCTAACCATGGAGTCCCGGTCTTATAAAATACATGCGGGGTCTTCCTGACCGAGTAAATAAACTTTTCGTTAAGTATAAATTCATTTACTAATGTAATCCAATCCCTTAAAAGTGGAGGCATGTCAGCCATCCATTTTTCGTGAAACAACGACCTTGACCAGTGAGAAGAGAGTGTACAGATATCTAGAGGTAAACTTATCAAAAGTGTCCTCAGGCAACACACCACCAAAGATGCAGGGTTTTGGGTCTATAGGGAGAGTAATACGCAATGTGTCAAGTGCAGTTCTCCACCCTCCCTCTCAGGAGCCATTTACCACTGAACAACTCCAGAGTAGATGCCAAAATGTCCCAGTGTGTCCACTACATCTATGGCAACCCTCATCCAAACCATTAACAAAGACGGATTAGCCGCTGTGGTGTCAGATAGACAGTGTGGCCAGCTTGCTGGACTGTAGAATTGTTACCCACATCATCCAAAGTCCCCAGGTTCTCCACCCACTTTACCCTAAGGTCAACTAGATCAGGTGAGTAGAACGGTGATATTATGCCTTCTCTAGGAAGGTCTGAAATCATGGTTTTCACAGGAGGAGAGAGAATATTAGGGGGGTTGTTAAGAAATTGTACATGTATTGCGTGTCTAAGTTGTAAATACCGGTAGAGGAAAGTTTTGGGGACAGAGTATTCCTCATGTAATTGTGCAAAAGACAAACACATTGTTAGTGTAGAGATTCCCAATTGATGTGATGCCATGAGCACGCCACACACTTTTTCCCTCCAAAGCGATTAGTTCAGGAAATTGCCTGTTACCCCACAACGGCAAGTCAGGATCCAAACATTCCCCCTTCAATATTCCATGGGCCACCCTCCAGACCACCCTAGATTGGTGTAGGAGAGGAGCTGTACTCCTGCTATTACATGTTGCTAGCAAATTCTGTACTGGAGACCAGTCAGGGTTACTCCAGAAAGTTAAAAAGAATTCTGTTGTGGGATCTAGGTGTCCCCTCACCCAATCCAACACCTGAGTCAGTTGGGCAGCCAGATAATACAGCCTGAGATTCGGAAGGGCCAGTCCCGCATCCTCTTTATGCCACTGCAAAATGCTCATGCGCACACGAGCTCTGCCGTCTGCCCATATCAGTGAGGAGATGAAGCTATGAATTTTTTTAAAGCATGTTGTAAGGGGTAAAGGAATTTGGGTTGTATGATCAATTTGACCAAATTTACCCTGCCGGACATAGTAAGGGGAATTTTTCCCCACAACTTACTTATATTTTTCACATAGGCTATAATAGGGTCTATATTCATTTTAGTGTAGTCCAAATGGTTAGCAGAGATCCAGATAGATGTTTAAATGTTGTGGCCCAAACTACTCAACTGCTGGCAGCACCCAATTCAGTGGGAATAGGTTGCACTTATTCCAATTCATTCGAAGCCCTGCAAAATTCCCAAACTCCTCCACTAGATCCATTCATTTAGTTAGGGATCCCTTGGCATCTGCTAAGAACAGGAGCATGTCATCTGTATAGAGGGCTATCTTATCCGGCGTCCATTCAGTAGGAAGCCCATGGATATCCTGTTGCACGGATCAGGCAGACCAGCGGCTCTATAGCCATGGCAAACAAAGCCGGCGACAGGGGAAATCCCTGTGGCGTTCCCCTTTCCAGCGGAAATGGGTCGCTAGTATGGTCATTTACACAAATCCTTGCAGTAGGAGCAGAGTATAAGATTCGAACACAGTTAAGAAAAGTGTCTCCCACTTTAAACCTACGCAAGACCTCCAATAGGTAAGCTCGTTCAATGGAATAAAAGGCCTTGGCCGCGTCTAAAGACGCGACCACTGCCCCTTCATCCTCTCTCCCCCCTACAACTGCAGACGCATAAAAAGGCACCTGAGGTTCATAGATGTAGTCCGGCCAGGCATAAAACCCGTTTAGTCAGGGTGTAGGACTTTCGTTATAACTGCATTTAATCTGTTAGCAAGTATTCTGAGCTCCTATTATGTTTAACATGATTGCATATGACTAAGATCGCAGAACACAGTTCTGTGTTATTTAATGAAACCCTAAAGGACACTTGAGTGTGTTCCCATGGGCACAACAGAAGCCAGAGGATAGAAAACGCAATACTTGCTTGGAAACACAACCTTCCTTGTTAATGTCAAATACAACACCCACAACTAGATGACTTATTTGTTGTGTTTTCTGCAGTGGGAAGCGCTGGTTTATAGGAAAACAGAATTCTATCAAACAAAACACTTAAGGTAAGTGGGCATATGTGTGCATCAGTTAAAGCAGATTAAGCCATTGATACTGATTACTAAAGTAATTTGTTCAGTCTCAAATGAAACAAAAGAAATTGCCCAGTTACATAATATAATAAAAAATGGTATTTATGAATGAAATAATTTCTACTAAAAAGAAGCAAATCATAATAGAAAAAGATGGAGGGCCACAAACACATAGTAACCCACTAGTCAGATTGAATCACAGCAAATGCTTTAAGTATGCAAATAGCAGTTCTCATATGCAATGCAAAGTAGTTGGCTATGATCCAGATTTGGTTCTAAACGAGTCACATCTGATGGGGCACAATTTGGCTCAGTAGAAACAAAACAGATATACTAGACAGGGAGACTCATTTACTGCCTGCTTAGAGAAGTCTATACACGCTGTTATTTGCACTCCAGTAGTCCAAAATTAACCAACTAGTATAAAATATGTAAAAATGTGCAGCAAACAAATATGTTACAGAAGGACAGTCAAAAGCAAATAAGTTACATAGCAGCGCTCGTCACTAAAGCTTAACAGAAATTACCTCTATTTAACCATACATGTACTTCCGCCTAAATAGAACATTACTACTTTAAATAGGAACTTGTTTTGTTCTTCTGGTAAAATCTGAAAACAGGGATGACCAGTTCTGTTTGGTAGCACGTATTTTCCTGAAGAGAATGTGTTTAGCAATAACTTGTCCTCTTGCTGATGTTTTTGGATAGGAACGGAGTAGAACCAAAATCTATCCACATTACTCTGTTAAAAATCAACAATGCTGGGTATTTAAGGTGTACTGAAAGGCGACAGCGCTATTTATAGTTGTCTCACTGAAAAATGAGGTGGTTCAAAATAGGCAAGTGCTGCAAACAGAGTGTATATGACAAATACTATCATATAAGAGAGACTGTATGTTATGATTGTAAGAACATCTACATACATTTAGCAACTGGATAATAATGTATTGCTTTAGAGGAATTCAACAAAAAGGTGCAAATAAGGAGACTATGCTAGTTCCTGTGGTGAATTATAATGTTTCAGAAAAGGATGGAAAACCAGAAGCTGGTTAATATGAATAAATCATTTTAGAAGCAGAATTTGAATGCTACAATGCCAACTTCTACTAATAATAAAGAAGGTTCATGAACTGAAACATTAAAAGATTTCTGTTGACTTTGCACACTGTACAGGCCTTTAACATTTATATGGGGTTGAAATTACACCAATTACAGTAAAACAATGATAGTATTACACTAATGGATCATAGTTTAACTCTAAAATGACAGTATAGAAAAAAATTGTCTGCTCGTTTTTTTGGGTAGATAAATTTTTAGTCAGGATGCAATGACAACTACCATCATCATTATCTCAGTTTTCCCCCCAAATATGAAAGCGGAGGGTGAGGATTTCATGCAGACAGAAGCATACTTCAGATGAAATGTAGATTTTCAATTTTCTGAATATTTTAATTACAGGGCTACTTAGCATTCCTTAAAACTATTTCTCATCTAATGCTCTTTCTGCAGGGTTTAACCAAAGAATGTTAGTTCATCTTCATGAAAGAAGACAATGCGCTTTCTGGGATGTACAAAATCAGGCTTTGTGCTATGCAGTGGGATCTGTTTTCTCCTGTTTGCAATAAACAACATTAACCATTCAGAGAGGCATATGAACATTGATACAGAAATCAAAGAATGTGGCTTCTATCCAGGAGAACTGTGCCAAGCGCTGTTTGAGGGGAAACCTGCAGCTTTGGTGGTGGGGAACCTGTGCCAGGAGGCTCTCCTTCCACCAAAAGCTCAGATTCCTGTCTATCTTCAATCTAGTAACTGCTCCACCCTGATAGGTGAACGCCACTTTATAACCCACACACTGTCTGAAGAGGAAGCCAGCTATCCCTTGGCGTATATTATGACCATACACAAGAATCTGGACATGTTTGTGAAACTTCTCACTGCCATCTATGCTCCTCAGAATGTGTATTGCATTCACATTGACCAGAAGTCCTCAAAGTCCTACAGCCAAGCAGTGCGGAGACTGACCAGCTGTTTCAGAAATATTTTTGTTTCATCAAGACAAGAGACTGTTGTGTATGCTGGTTTTTCACGGCTGCAGGCAGACATCAACTGCATGGAAGACCTGATTCACTCAGATATTCAATGGAAACATGTTATCAATGTTTGTGGGCAAGACTTCCCTATTAAAACAAACAAGGAAATTGTACAGTATCTAAAAAGTAAATGGAAAGGCAAAAATCTAACTCCGGGTGTCATACAGCCACAGCACATAAAATACCGGACAAGTTTCAGTTATAAAGAATTTGTTCACATGGAAATGTCCTATGTTTATCCAACAAAAGAAGAGAAAGGAGGCCCACCTCATAACATCACATTGTACTTTGGAACAGCTTATTATGCCCTCACTAGAGACTTTGTGCAGTTTGTGCTGTCAGACAAGCATGCAAAAGATCTTCTCGAGTGGTCAAAAGACACCTACAGTCCAGATGAGCACTACTGGGTGACTCTTAACAGGATGAAAGGAAAGAAACTTTCAGTATAATCAATTAGGAATGGCTGCTGGATTTCATTGACATTCTGCCCAGTAGTACATTGCCTTGTTTGCACACACACATAGCAATCATGTCAGAAAATGCCAAAGTGGTTCACTGATTTAAGCTAGAGTCACACGTGGTTGGTCAAACAACCAGGGATAGCGATCAAACATCAAATGTGATCTTAATGGTCAATAGCCTCAGTGGTTGAATAAATCACATAGAAATTAATAATATTAAAACACCTAGTCATATCAACCTTGTGCAAGGTCCCCAACACTAGTTACTAGGACTGACAACACCGATGCCTCCCTCCAGGAGTTTCAGGCCTTGCATTCCCTAGCAAATGGTACCCTTGAGCACATGCATACATGTAAATGTAATGTAATATACTTCACTTGTACCATCAGTAACTCAGACAGTTATATTAGAGCAACACTAATGTGGCAGGCAAAATATCTAAGAATATTCCCACAATATTAATCAAAATAGTGAAATCAATGTTATTCTATGTAACTTTTGGATTTCTATGGATCAGGGAGTTTTAGAAATCTTAATGAACTATTTAATGAGTATCTTTTTTAGTGTAAAATACTGTAAAAATATCTGTTCTGTTATGTTTCTACAACTACCTGTAAAAAAAAGTGATTGGTTTAATAAAAAAAACGTTAATTTCCAGGTGTTCCAGGATCTACACCCAATGCTGGATGGGAGGGGAACATCAGAGCTATTAAGTGGAAGGACCAGGAGGGGATCTCACATTCTGGCTGTCATGGTAAGCTCTCAGTGTTTCATTACAAACATCATAAGTGAATTTAACATACTAATAGAAATGTGAATGTCAAACTTCATCTTCAAGTAGAAAATCCTGATTTAAAAAGAGAAATGTTTCCGTAATACAGTAGTATGTTTTATGCATCTCTGTAGCTATTGTTGTTTACTCAGTTTTGAAAAAGCCTAGTTTTCATTGGGACCAACATACATTATATGGACAAAAGTATTTGGCAACACCTGTTAAGTATTGATTTCTGGTGTTTCAATCAGACCCGTTATCACAGGTGTATAAAATCAGGCACCTAGTCATGCAGTCTCCATTTGCAAACATTTGTGATATAAAATGTGTTGTTCTGAAGAGCTCAGTGGGTTCAAGTGTGGTGCTGTGATAAAATACCAGTTATAGTAGAGCAACTATTAACTCTTAAGAAGATTCTTAAGTGTGAATCAGGTCCTAAGAGAGGAAAGTTACACCTGGGCAAAACCATGTTGATTTTAAGGGGCAGTCAAGTTATTTGTATTATTTGCATGCAGGGATATATCTTCGAATTGTTTACTGCACACAGATACTGACCAGATTTACTTGTACACTGCTATTTAGACTTGGGATAGGAAACATCACCTCTCAACCCTAATACTGTTTGATAAACAGATAAATATAAGATTCCCCCGCAATCAACATGGTTTAGCCCAGCAGTAACTTTTCTCTCTTAGGACCTGATTCAACTTAAGAATCTTCTTAAAAGAAGAACTTAAAGTCACACCTGGGCTAAACCATGTTGATTGCAGGGGAGTCATATTTCATCTGTTGCAAACAGTACTAGTGTTGAGGTGATATTTCCCAGCCCAAGTCTAAATAACAGTGTAATAGTAAAGCTGGTCAGTATCTGTGTGCAGTAAGCAATTCAAAGATATATCCCTGCATGCAAAGAATACAATTAAATTAATTCCCCCTGAAATAAACATGGTTTAGCCCAGGAGTGACTTTAAGTTCTTATTTTAAGAAGATTCTTAAGTGTGAATCAGGTCCTTAATTTCAAGCTCCTTCTTAAGTCTGAATCAGGTCCAATGTCATTACAGTCCCTGATATTTAATAGTCAGGCGTCTTAATACTTTTGTCCATATCGTATACGATGCCCTCTGTATTTTCAGAAGCCGATTATATAACTTTGTCCGTTAAACCACTTTAAGTGATAACAACAAAACTGAAACTAACAACTTTAATTTGTACATCCAAGTGTAGTTTGTTTTAAAGTGATTTAGAAGAATTTATTTCTATTTTGGAGTTTAGTTGTTTCAATAAAGTTATTTGCTCCTTTTACAAAATTACAATAAAAAATGTTTGTCATTTAAAGTAAAGCTTAACACAGGAAACCACCCACTCTCAACAGATGTAAAGCCACACAAAAAGACCCCAAGCATTTTTCCGCCCTTTTAGGGGAAACCCCAGGCAGATTACGCTTCCTATATCATAAGCAAATGGTAAGTATGTTATGATTGTGGACCTTACCATAACATTTTTCAAGCCCTCGTCATGTAAAATGGGTACATCACGAAAGTCTAAATAGGGAATAAAGACATAAACATACCCTTACTTCGTTTTGTTAGTTTGGGAAGACTTCCAGTATGGAAGTGTGAATCCTGAATATCCAGATGCATGCACACTTGCCTTTTACAGGATTTTCTACTTGCAAAGAGTACAAAGTGTCACCTTTTCTTAAATCTGAATCTGGCAAAGTGCTAGTAACTAACACTGTACAATAAAGTTGCCATTAATGATCTTCCCTTCCACACAACTGCATTTATCAATTCCTGCTATATTGAAGTGAGATCATCTACTCTGAATATCATAGGGCTGTAACCTACAGGCCGAGACGTAAAATATATTTAATATAACGAATTTGAGATCAACTACAAATATTGTTCTCTCTCTCGCTCTTAAGGTCATTATGTCCGTGATATCTGTATATATGGACTCGGAGACTTGCAATGGCTGACAACTTCACCACACCTATTTGCTAATAAATTTGATCCCAGCCAATATCCCCTTGTCACTGACTGTTTGGAAAGACATTACAGGCTTAAAGTGCTTAAGGAAGCGGATATTCCAGTGGTAAACAACTGGTATTTTCAGGATGAGTATTCCAAGTCGACCAATCATTGAATGGAAAAATAAAATTATGAACAATATACCAGCAGAGCACACAGCACAAAATCAAAACATGTCTGATATACCAGAAGAAACGGGATACTGTATTTGACTAAGTGATTATGTGAAAACAACGTACAGAGTTGAAATCTTGTGGAGATTTGCATGGGATATACTGAAGGATGTTCATAAAACATGTTATGTTATAATCAGATATATACAAGATGACCTCTTAAGTGAGAAGTATTTCAATAACTTTATTTCTATGTAATCTGTGAATAAAATGGTCATAAACTTTTATTTGTCACAACTAAGCCATGAATACATAAATGCAAGTGTTTCTACAATAACAAAATCTATCAAATGTATGGCCCTACTCTAGTCATACCAATCATATAAGGCCAGATTCAGACTTAAGAATTTGCTTAAAATAAGAGAGTAAAGTCACTCCTGGGCTAAACCATGGTGATTTCAGGGGAGTCAAGTAAATGTTATTCTTTGCATGCAGAGATATATCTTTGAATTGCTTATTGCACACAGATAATGACCAGCTTTACTATTAAGCTGGCCACACACTAGAGCGATTATCGTCACAGAGTGAAACTATAGATAATTATGCCGATTTTTCCGCTAGTGACATGTAACGATATCGGTGCCATAGACTATGCGATAATTCGTCAGATATTAAAAAAAGAAGAAAACGGAGCGATTTTTCTGTGCTTTTGTCGGTGATCAAAAAATAGTTAATGGCCACACACTATGCGATTATCGGCACATGTTTTACAAAAGGGGCAGTGTCAGAGGGTGAAGAAAAATCGCTAGCAAACTTGAACGATTATCTGAAATGCCCACACACTGCACGATTTTGCTACCGATAAACGATAACAATTTAGGAATCCCATGCAAGGAGATTATCTGCTGGCAGCCATTTTTTAAAGATTATCGTCAGTTTCATTAAATTATCGGCACCACACACTACAGCGATAATTCGTCCAATCTACGATAATTGGTAAATCGGCACGATAATCGCTCTAGTGTGTGGACAGCTTTACACTGTTATTTAGACTTGGGCTAGGAAATGCCACCTTTCAACTCTAATACTGTTTGGAAGATGAAATATGACTCCCCTGCAACCAGCATGGTTTAGCCCAGGAGTGACTTTCCTTTCTTATTTCAAGCAATTTCTTAAGTGTGAATCTGGCCCATAGTTCTCTTTACTATTACACCAGCCTACTTCCCCTCATCCTAAATCTTTGAAAAGCACATGGGGCACATCCTATATGGGACTATTAATAAACCATTTACCAGCTTCCAGAATGTCATATTTACATTTTTATGTTTTATAATGTTAATAAAGGTTGTCTTTATTTATTTAACTGGCAAAGCATTGCAACTTAATGACACCCAGTGAGTATTTGCTATAAATTATTTCATATGACGACAGTGGCCTGTATTCAGGCCACTGGACGTATTGCATATTCGTCCGGTGTTTACCGTAATTTGATGCTGCGCATGCGTAGTCATTTTTTAACATAATCTACATATCTTTTCGTTACACAGATTGCGTATATGCGGTAAGACCGCATATACGCAATCTACGCAAGGAAAAGATATGCAATACATCCGGTGGTCTGAATACGGGCCAGTATTCCTAATGCTTGCATGTAGTGATGAAACGCAAGGTGGGCAATAATCAGCAGTATAGTATGGCGCACGTTTTCATGAAGATAAAGTGCATAAAACTGGAGTTGGGCAGTTTGTGCTTTCTGTGCCCAGGCTACACCAATTGTGTGTGAAACTAGAGTGGCAAGGTAAACCGCAGCACTGGGACATCTGATGGGTGTATTTATAAGCCGCCTTACTCACTCCGTACATAAAAAAAGATCATTATAGTATTTTCAACTAGTTTCCTTTCTGTCCTATAAGTACAGTGTTTCCTTCAACTTTGATATTCCATTACATAGTTGTAACCAGAGTAAATTTCACTTCCAATTATTTCAAAAGTAATTGTGGCAGAAATTGGCTTAGTCGCTTATAAATCAAAGAGGAACACGTGAGGATCAGTTATACAGGAGTTTATTGAGATAAGCGAATGTCACAAGACACCTAAAAAGTGTGTGTGTGACTATTGCAGAAGGCTGTTTATTATCATTTTCATACCACACTAGTGGCAGATATTGTCTATTTTTTATCTGTGTCACAATTACTTTTAAAATAAGTAGCAGAGAAATATACTTTGATTACAGCAAAAGAAAACAGAAAATCAAACCTGGAGGAGACACTGGACTTATGGGACAGAAAGGGAATCAACGGAAAATACTGTAATTATCATCTGCGTGAGTAATAAGACATCATATCTGATATTATTGGGAGACTTGGTGCTTAGATCTTGTAATAGATATTATTTCTCTCTCTAAGGTGAACCAGCAATGTACAGTTTGTCCATTGTATGGTAAGGGTTACGAGGTATGAACCCTAATTTGCTGAGATTAGCCGCCATCTCTGGGAGCGAGGTCGTTGTGTTATTATCATAGTCTTTGTATTCATAAACTGACAGAGCATGCAAGGAAGATCCGAAAAAATTTACGGGGAACACGTGACATCATATGTTTGCAAAATATATGTAACCAATATTTCTGCATTTTATTTTAGCAGGCACAGTTAGTTATTGTTTAATGGTAAGACTGCTGCAACATTTTTTCAGGTTTCTATGTAGACGCCAAATTCCTTTAATACACCTGCTCTGGATTAACCATTTATAAATAGTTTTGAGTGACCAACATTGATTTATTTCTTTACCAAGTATTTTGGAAAGTCATAAAAGTTGTAAGGTTTGGAAAAATGTTCCACTGTAACAAAGTAAACTAAAAATAACATGTGGTTACTGTTTTGCCATACATCGAAAAATGATGCTTTATTTGTGAGAGTATAAAATTCACAAAAGCTCAGTGAAAGTATCCACAGATACTTTTAAAGCTTTGTTTTTTTGCTCTTTCAGCGCAATGACAGCTTCAGTGCAGACACAGGAAGGCCACACCCCTAGCAGGCACGAACTTACAATTCCTGATCCCTACCTTAAGACTTCCGAGCCATTCTTACACTCCCTCTTACATTTTACATATTCC